>PVHY01004141.1:7748-98047 GCA_004024945.1 Uropsilus gracilis
CTTTACACAAAGAACAATCCACAGACATTTCCAGGTTCAGAAGAGCAGTCTTACTGGTTCTCTTAACACTAGTTTGGAATCCAAACCCAAGTTTTCATCTTTTCAGACGCAACTCAGATACCAACCGAAAAAGTACTTAATTTCACATCTCTACTTTTACTTCAGTCTTTTTTCCCCCACACCGACTACCAAACTAACGGAGAACTTCTGTTCATATTATTCTCTTGAGCCACTACCCCCCGCCCCAACCCCATTGAGGAAAGAGTGAAAGCATGGAGAATGTTCTAGAGTTCAGCCTCTTCAAATGGTATGGGTAATTTTCAAGTACAGTTTCTGTTGTCATTCTGTTACCCAGGGCTCCTTTAAAGCTTTAAGATAAATACTAGGGTTTTGGAAAAACTGGATACACAGAGCAAATCAGTATCTACTTGGAAAAAAAAAAAAGCAGAATCAGTGATGAGCATTTGGTAACTACAGTTCATTTATGGGACAGGAATTACTAAAATGGTAAGAATAATTCACTAGCACCCTTGCAAGTTTTCAGAATGACCTAGCATCTGGTTTTGACAGATGACACTGATACACACTTTACCTCTAGGTGAGATTCGAAATTTCAGTGCTTCTAAGTGTTTCAGTTTACACTAACACAGAAGCCTCTACTAGACCTTGGACACATTTTCACTTAGGGCATATTTACAGTTCCTATGAGACAATGATCAGTACAGGATTGATAAAGGGTAGTGAGGGTGTGGTTGTTTGCAACTTTTGCTCAAGGTAGTCTGAATGCAAATATTATTAAAAAGGAATGAAATGCAATGAAATAGAGCAGTGCAGTTTATCTTCTGTAGTTTCTTTTATCTTCAATGGGAAGAAGTTGGAATATTTTTGTATTTCCATATATTTGAGATCTTCTCAAAAAACCAAGTAGCTTATACTGTATTTGCAACAATCATAAATTGTTGATATTATCTTCATTATTTTAATTTCTAGCTCTTAAAATAAATGGGTACTGCTTTATTCTCTTTAATTATCAGCCTTTTGTATATCTAGAAAATATCAATAGAAGTAATGTCTTGCATATCTAAAATACCCTGAAATTCAAATATATTAGTATTTACTACTTGGATATTAAAATGATAATTCAAGTATAGAGCTCTAATGCTCAGCTACTCCACCAAATTTTATTTTTCACTGTATATGATTTAAAGTACTAGTTCACAAACAACTCCTCAGATCCTAGCATCAAATTTTGAAAGATTTTTCAATAAATTTGTTCTAACTAGTCCAAAAGACAGCAGCCCAGATAGCTCAGTCAGTAAAGCATGAGACTCTTAATCTCAGGGTCATGGGTTTGAGACCCACATTAAAAACAAAATCATATATTACCCAAAACCATATATTATCTTAGTTTAACTAGTCCAAAAGAGGGCCTTCAATAAAAGCAGAGACTGTCCTCAGATCTCCATGTGGAAATAATAAAAAATATCTGTTACTGCAGTGTTTATTTAATAGATACTAATTAGCACTATGTATTTAGTACTAGTACAAATATTAATTTAATCTTCATGACAAACTCATTTATTTTCTCTATTTTACATTTTAAGAAACTCAGAGGGTAAACTAACTTGTCCTGGTCACACACCTTACAAGTGGCACAGCTCTTGACCACAGCAAACTCTGCTTAAACACTGCCTGCTCCTCTCCAACATTGAGGTGGTACAATTTGGGAGCAGGGAATTTTCCAAGGGTGCTGCTTTTGTTCTCTAACAGTCATCTGTAATAATCCTTATCAGAACCTGCAGTTCTTATTGTCTGTACATAATTATCTTCAACTTGTTGGGACTTGGCTACATAGGGATTGCACCACTATAGAAAGACCAGATGATAAAATATACTCAACTCGAATTTCTTTACTTGTCTTAAAATGAAAACTTTATTGTTCAATTAAATATTTGTGAGTATATCTGTGATGTCAAAGTGTTTTCCTTTGTCATGCTGAGATAGATACAGGGGAGTACCAAGTGCTTGACTGTCAAAGTATAAGGAACAAAAGATAAAAGGATGAGAACGATTCATTTAGCTGTCAATCTTTGGTGAATTTTGATTTTATTGTTGGTAGTAACACAGTACATTCTCTCCTTGTTCCACCACTAAATAGGTTGTGGACCGTAGAAAATAACCTGTTTTTCTGTTTACAACCATTACTGTCTGGGGATCAAATTTAGTTTTAAGGTGTCTTTCTCTGATAGTAAATGCAGTGTCAAAATCTACTTTATAGAGGTAAAATGGCACAAAAACATTTTTTTAATTTAATCAGTATAGCTGACTTGAAACAAATTCTTAGCAAACATTTCTTCATGGTTAAAAAGTTACATCTATTGTTGATTTACTGTATGCTGGGTGTTTTAAGCATTTTACATGTTGTAATCAGCTCATTTTCAGGAGAATTACATAACATATATTCTTATTCTTGTCACTTTACAGGTGGGAAAATTGAGATATAAACAGGTTAACGAGCCTGATCATTGGGTTTATAAATAGGGGAATTGGGATTTGTTTCCAGGCAGTTTAATGTTTCCATGAATTTACTACATTTTGTATCTATATGCAGTCAGAAAATGAAAACCTCTGTGAATATAAAATTCTTTTTAGATAGAGCTCTGCAACTCTGCAACTTGTTGAGACCATAAACTGTATCAATACAAAGAGGGTTCACTTGACAATAGAGGTGCCTCTGAATTGGTTCCTAAAACAAACCAATGTTTGTTTTTTTTGGAAAAAAAAGAACTTTTTTTCCATTTTGGAAAAAAAGAACATTGTTTTTCCATTTTGAGAGAACTTAGGTATAAAACGTCTAGCTTCTGAATCAAACCTCCTTTAAGACTGACTTAAATACTGTCACAATAAACTTTCCTGCATTCACTCTTTCCACCCAACTCTAAATTAGTTACTCCTTTTGTTCCCAGAGGATTTGATTTACAGCACTATTCGTAGTTGTGTTTTTTGTTATAGTTAACATTTACACGTCTTCATCTGTGGTGTATCTTCTCCAGGAGGAGGGCTTGAATTCATTCTCTCTAGTCCTGAGTTCAACCTTTGACATGTAAGGGTTTCAATCAATACTTAGTAGAAGTTTTAAGAAAATGGGTATCTCATGTTTGTTTTTGATACTCTAAGAGACTAAACTTCAGAAATAGTATTGAGAAATAATTGTAGTTAAGGTTAGGCTTATGAACAAATTTAGTACCCACTTAAATGTTCTACACCAGCTTGCTTTTTGTTGAACAGGCAAAAAGATTCTGTTCAATTTCATTTCCCATTTTGAGACCACTGTGGTTTAAGAAAATGTATGATATGTGACATTCTACATTCAAGTGCCTTAATTTTCCACATTAATTTTTTTATTAGTAGGAATGAGATCATGTACTAAGTACTTTAGAAAATTAAATACTTAAAAAACTGCAACACTTTCTATGGCAAATCCAATTTCCAAGAAGTATTTGGAAGTGAAGAATTTTGTCTGGCTAGTAACAAAGGCAAGATATTTTATGATAACTGTATTTAGTATGTGACATTTCCTAAGAAGAAATACACATATGTATGTATAGATATGTGTGTAGATATATAAGTATATTATATTTCAGTATATATAAAAATATGCTCAGTCAGTGGTTATTATTTTTTTGGGGGCGTGAGAGAATTGTTGACTCCTTTGAAAATTAGTGAAAGATACAGATTCTCTCTTCATAAAAAATACACATAGACAGTTGCACTGTACATTTTACATATAATTGTATTTTGGTTTAATTGTATTTACATGTAACTTTTACACATAAATCCAGAAATCACTAAGGAATCAGGTGCTTTTGGGCTATTTTACTTTTCTGGGATTTAGGTTTTTGGTTAGTGAAATAAAAGGGGTTGGGTTACATCATTTTTAAAGAGCCTTTCAGGCTTTTAAATCCTTAATCTGTAGGGTGGTATTGAGGATAAAGGAGTATACCTTGATTGAAGTTACCCAGAGATATGCCCTAGAAACATACACACAGCCTTAGTTAACAGGCTGTGCAAATTTTGAGAGGTAGAAAGGTAGAGAGAATGCCCAGCGAACTCAAAAGCTTTGTTGATGAGAATCATGTTGGAAAAAGTGAAGATGATGGGAGAAGACAATAGAGAAGAAAATGTTATCCCAGTTGCCTATAGGTGAAGATTTGAATCACAGAATCAAATGGTGACTCATTAGAAGTGCAAAGGAGGAGGGGCTGGGTCCTCTCTAATTGATATATTGTTATCAATCACTATATCATAGCAAATATGATATAGTGAGAACAGTGAGACACCATTCTTATCTCCTACTCACTATTTGGGAAATCTTAGGAATAAAATACTTATTTGGGTTATCTATCCTGGATATCTTCATTTTGGGTAGAAGCTTTACTTCTTTTACTTAAGTTGCGTCTGTTTAAGCTGTGATGAGAGGAAAAGCTAACAACTTCTAGGACTCCTTCATCTCCTAAGAAAAGAGCTCCAAAGACTTTTAGAGTAAGAATTAGCCTTATTTTATTAGGACATTCCTAAATATTTTGTAGGATTTTCATGGGGGGTGGGGGGGTGGGGGGGGTAGGTGAGTAAGATTTCTGGAGCATTGTCCTGAGTTGGTTTCAGATATCATAATAGATTAGGAATAAGGAGGGAAAAAGGAACAAGATGGAGGGGTGACCATAGGAGATTGTTTTGGTTTCCTCTCCCGATTTACATTTACTTTGCTAAGTTCTTATTGAATGCCAGGCTGAGAAAAATTGTTTTTGCCAAGAGTCAAACCAAGCTTGTTTTCTTGAAAAAGCATTCCCCAAGGGAACCGCAGCTTGAAATCGATTGACTCTGGTATTTAGATGATACAAGTTTGACATAAAGTCAGCACTGATGGAATCCCTTGGAAAGGCAGAAAGAAAGTGAAAACCCAAACTGATGAGTTTAGATTGACCTACAGACCCTTCTCCATTCCCAAATGCAGGGTTTTGGGGAAAGGTGGTAGCTTACCTTAGCTTGGGTGAGATGTTGTCTCTGGTACTAGAGGTGTTTGTATAGAAAGCAAATACATTTCTATATCAAATTTATTTGTTCAGCAAATATTTATCAAACACCATATTAAGGTGAACAAGTATCAAAACTTTAAGGTTGTGCCATCATTAATGATCCTTAGGTTGATATTCAAGGCCCTCTACTTAAGACTGACAGTTTTATTCCAGAAAAGAGACATGCTTAAGGAAATACACCTGGTTTTCTAACCAACAGTGAGCACACAGTATTTGTTAAATACTGTGTATTTGGCCAGTATTTGTTAAATTCATCTCCCTCTATAGGTTTTTCTTTTTCCTCTGGTAAGAACCCTTTCCAGCTATGTTTTGGCTCCTTGTTGTTCTGGAATTTAACATCATTCCCTGTGTTTGGTTTTGTTTGCATTGTGCTCTCTACTCTTATTCCTCACTTACTGAAATTTTACCCACAACTGAATAGATGAGAGTGCTGTGTGGTCTAGGACTTGCCCCAGTCATACCATTTAATCGTTACTGTAACTCTGAGATAGGCAGCGTTTAAGTCTGTCAGGTTATTTAAATTCACTCACATTTTTGTAGCCAGCAGTTTATTTTTTTAAAATTAGCTTATACTAAGCCTCTAACTTGAAAACAGGCATCGTTGTCAGAAGTGAAGGTACTTTTTAAAATTATTAGAATGAGAGTTGTTTTTTTTTTTTTTTTTACTGTCTATAAACCTGGTTTCCTTAGGTGCTAATTGACTCTGAGACTTGCTCTCACTTTGATAAAAAGGGAAATTAGCATGTGTTAAAGAGGTGTTGAAGACTCTCCTTAATGTCATAAAATTTTTATAGTGGCTAAAGAAGTATTGAAAAGAACAAAATTTTCTCATGTGATTTAATGTCTACGACTGTGTCCGTCTTCCAGAATCGCATTACCTCTACAATTCATCCCTAATAACTCTCCCATATTTGGGGAAATGTTAAGGTTACATTTTTCAGATGTACCTGATATAGGGAGAAGAAACTGGTTCATCTATCGTATATTTTGTTAATGGCAGATCCAAGGATGGAAGCTCTGTTCCCCATGCTCCTTGGTGATCATTTGTTGCAGTCTTCATCATAAAGATTTATTTTCTATTCTGTAGTTCAAAGTGGTAGTTGAGTGGCTTACCTAAATTCACTCCCCAGCTGTCATTAAGTGGAAATTAAGATCTTGGCTTCTTGCCTTTTTAATCCAGGCTACTAGCTGCTCCTCCAGAATTCAGGGTAATATTTCGTGTCCTTTTAGGAAAGAAAAAAGAAACTGTGTCTATAAATTTCTGTCCTTTTGAGCTTAATTTGGACTCTGAATCCTTGTATATTGTACTGATCTCATTTATTTGTCTGTTTATCTAATTTGAATTTTTTTTTTTTGGAGACTAGGTCTTGCTATTTTTTTTGCCTGTGGAAACACAGGCTCACATCGCCTGGCGTACCAGACTCAAGCAATCCCCAGCTTCAGCTTCCCAGGTAGCTGGGATTACAGGCACACGCTACCACGCCAGCTATTTTTTTTGGAACTAGGGCTTGCTATGTGCCCCTGGAGGAACTTGAACTGTGATCCCTGGCCCTGGCCATGGCTTCCTAGGCTGCTGCTTACAGGCAGGCACCACCATTCCTGGCCTTGTTTATCTAATTTGAATTTTAAGGGAGTTTTTCAGTTGGATTTCTCTCAGAAATTGCTCTTTAGTTGCATGATTGAATTGGAGCTAATCTACACAGAAGTCTTGAATATAAAAGCATTTTCTGTTACACAGAAGTACAAAACACCATGCTAATTTTGACTGGTTAAGATTAATTGTTAACATCTGGCTGCAAAACTGAGGCAATCAGAAGGTGAGGAGGGTGGAGTGTGGAATGAGGCAGGTGCCCCTGGGGTATGGTTGAAGACTATGAGGCACTGGTGGTGGGCATGATTTGAAGATATGCATATTTGGGTTTTGTAATTTCCATTATAAATAGTCTGTCCCTGTGAACTAACTGTACCTCAATAAATATAACTTAAAAAGAAAAATATAGATTAATTCTGATTGATGGCAGGCTGTTTTTGTTTTTACTTTAATGATTGTGTGCATTGTAAGGACCTTGAGTTCAAGAGAAAGAACATATTTGGTTCAGTTATCAGTTCCTGTGGCAGGATTTGCAAATTTAGTGATGTTATTGCTATTTTCCCACTCTCTGGTTCCAGCCACATTTGACGTGGTCAAAGCATGGGTTCTCTGCTTAGTATCAATGGAGTTTTCTGGCATTTTGTTCCAGGGGTGTCCATTAAAGAGAGTAGATGTTTCCCTGGCCACTAAGGAGACCAGCAAGGTACTCTGTCCTTGGGTGGGACTACCATTTGTGGGCTTCCAAGCTCACCTGACACAGACATTTAGTACAGGCACACTTGGAAGATGGCTTGTCTTAAAAGCCACTGTAAAACCACTATTGAAAAAAGGAGGGTAGCAGAAATTCCACCTAATAGTTTAGTTCCATTTTCTCTGAACACTTGTTTCTCTGACACACAAAATGTTTACTTTGTGAAAACCTTAATGACTTTTTAGAAGGAATACTCAGAAGCGTGATAATATTGGCATAATACAGATCTGTTTCATCTAGGGAGATTCTTCCAGACCTCAAATAATGGAGTTCCTGATGGCAGTATTGAAAGGAAAAAAAAAAGACCTAACATCATTAGGTTTTTGTTTTTCACGGTCGCAAGTATATCTATTTAAACTTGTTATCTTCCTCCTCCTGTTTTTTTTTTTTTTTCTTACTTTAGTCAGAAAATTATCTGGAGGAGTTGAGTTCATTTATAAAGTTGGGAGGGCAGGGTTTAGACCCTGGACCTCTCTGTCTGCCCTGGAACCCAGAATAGGTTCTCTCCTACCCAGTTACTAAGCTGCAGAAACAGAGGCATCCAGGACTGAAACCTACATTGCCTATAGTGCTGACTGGGATAAGAGGTTCTAGAGAGGGCTGTGGGTTTGGTCACATGCTCTGTGAGCTAGAACTGGATGATAATCTGGAGATTAGATAACTTAGTTTAACAAAAGTAAAGGGAATAGAGAATTGAGGTGGAGAAACTGTATCCAGATGTTGACATGATTCATTGAGTTCTTGACTTGCTGTCTGTGGATTTAGAATTCTAGGCTTCTGATCAAAGTTGACATTATGTGTTTGGAGTTTAGTTCCTAGGAAGGTGTCCTTGTTATTGACATGTTCATGGGGGTACTAGAAGCTCAATCTGGCAAATCACAGATTCTTTGCTCACATGAAGTCAAAACATGAAAATGAATGCCCTTTCCAACAAATTAGAGCTGCTTTGAGAAAAAACAAATTAAATGTGTTTCTTTGAACACAGCTGGAAGTTTTTTCATGGTCTCGGCCTACCCTTTATTTTAAATGAAATTTCTCCTTAGTTGCTATCGTAAATCTGCTCTATGTATCTGTTCTCACCACTGGAGGTCTGACTCCAGAGGCCTTCATTCCACATGTTTATAGAGCAACAATTCATTCTGAACACTGGACACAGAATCAGATGATGATGCACAATCACTTGCTGCACATAGCTTGCAATGTGGCAGGGACCATCCCATTGCTTGATACCCTAGAGCAGATTATAGAGAGACTTGAAAAGATGGAGGAATTATAAGGCCCAGATTGCATCTAGGTAATTGACATAGTTGGAGGAAGCGGGGTGAAGAGGAAAACCTGAGCAGTTGCTGAGGATGTGGAGGAAGGCTCAGAGAGCCTGTCTGGAGATAGGGGACTGTTATGATGAGATAATAGTGTAAATGGTGAGGGTCCCCCAGAAAGGATTTTATAGTAAAACAATGACATAAATATTGAAATCGGGTCATAAGGGGGCAGAAGCCTCCAACCTACAAACCCCATTTAAAATGTGGCTTCTGCCATCCAGGTTCCCCTCAGGTTCCTACCACCTTTGCATAGCAGTTGCCAGTCAAAATGCAATTTAAAAACCAGGATTTTATTTACAAGGGATTTAGCAGGGAAAAAAAGAGTCTTTAAAGCCACAAGTGGCCAGTTATCTTACCCCAGTCACCATTTAGTCCAAAAGTCCCAAACATATATCAAAGATGGTGCCCCTTGCCCCTCCAAACCTGAGTCAGGCACTCTGCCAAGTCCAGTCTTTCTCCAGTGTCTTCTCTTTGCTTCTCTCTCCATGTTCCGAGCTGCTCCGCTTCTCCAAGTCTCTTCAAACTTTTTTTTTTCACAGTTGCTTATGCACAAATCAGCTTTCCAAATCCCTGGCTATCTCCAGGTACCAGTTCACTATGCCACCTTGCTGCGATGCCACACTCTCCACACTGGTCACTCTTCTATCCGTCACCATGGCTCCTTGCCACCATCAGCTCACTCATCCAGGGGGCTTCTGCCCAGCCTGGTCACTCAGGCTACTCTTTACCCACCCGCCATTCTCATGTCTCTTCTCACTTGACTCTCCCCTTCCAGTCTCTGCTCCTTTCCTTTTTATCTTTTTTTTCCTCCTAAAAGCCAAAGGCTCCAATTTCCCTCTACACACCCACTTGGTGATACATTTCTCTCCCTACCTTGGATTTGCAACATACTAAGTACCCTTCCTGTTTAGGCCTCTTTTACCTCTGTGTTTTTCAGACATAGCTATTGGCATCAGTACCTACACTTTAATACTGCCCATATTGGGGTCATGGCTTCAATATTGCTAGCATATTAGGGTAACCCTTCACCTCTCCCATGAGTCGGGCACCATAGAGCACTGCAGTTTATCCTGGAAAAACATCTGGGAGAAATACTGTCTTCTGTGGACAAAGAAGAGAGAAGAGGGATTTCTTATAAATTGCCCCCTCTAAGTTCCACCCTGGGTGAATACCCTGCAAAGTCAGCAATGCTACTCATAGTAATAGCTGCTGTTTACTGAATTCTTATATTGTTCCAGGAACTGACTAAATGTTTAATGTACATTATTACCTCTATTTTATGGAGCAGAGATGAGGATTCCGGAAATCTAGGGTCCCAGGGTTGGTGAGTAGCAGAATCAGGATCCAAATTCAACTTTTTTTTTTTTACTGACTATATATGTATATGTATCTATGTATGTATTTTTTCTTTCTTTTTACATTACATTTTTCTTTCTTACATTGTATTCCCCATGTCACTGGTGAACTATTACCAGGATCCCTTGTGCTCATTCCTCCCCTGATTTTACCCTCCCTCTACCCCGCTCCTTTTCCATAGGCTTCACTTCTGTTTTCAGTTTGCTAACCAAACTCAACTTTGGCTAACTCTGAAACCTTCTTCGTTCTGCTGGGTTAGCTAATTTAAGAAAATGAAAGTGTTAAGGATGTTTGGGGGAGGTTGCTGTCCGGTAAATAGGCCCAAAGGAAGAGGGCAGGTAGTGAAGGGACTTGAGTTTGTCCTCTCAGTCCCTTTGAACACTTTCATAAAAATAAACCCTTTAATCTGGAAGAAGATGGAGCATCTGAAGTTGTTGGCCCTTCTGCCAAACCAAATGGTTTTTGCTGATAAAGTCACTAGGCCATTTCTTCTAAAGTTATCTTGGAAAACTCCCCTACAACAGGGACTAATATCCAATCTCATCTTTCTGTAACTTAAGAATTGCTCAGGAAGACCTACTTGTTTGTGATTTCGGTGGTCCCTTCTGGATAGGTGCCCTCATTTTGGCAATATTATTATGGTTGAAATATTTGATATTTTTCTCTCTGACATATAATATTGACAGGCTGATTTCTTTTCTAGGGGAAAGGTTCTTCTTTCCTGTGTGGTGTGTATCCCTACAAAAAGAAAAAGCAAATAGTTGTATTGCTTGCTAAAGTCTTCCTTTGAAGATTGCTCTGTGTTTGTTTAGTGGAAATCAGCAGGGGTAGAAAGCCTATCTCTAGTATTTTGTTAGAATTTCTGTTAATTATACAATACAGAAATAAGAGCTTGGGGGCAGGACAGATTTGCTCTCAGAGACCCTGGCTCTTGACAGCCTTAAAAGCCCTGAGACAATTTTAACTGGTTGCAGCAGGAATGTTGAGCTTGATAAATAATAGGATCCTTGGTTATCCACATACCAGTGACCTGATAGAAATATATGTAAACCTTTTGGGTCTCCTTGAAAACAGTCGCTGACAGCACGAGAAACTATGCTTCTCAGTGATTAATTTGTGTCTTCACAGATGTCTTCTAACTTTCAGTTTTTCTCTATTCATTTTGTCCTTAACTTGAAAACCAGCTCTTCCAGGAAATTGAATATGTATTTCAGAATAAAAGAAGACTGTACATTTATCTATAAACTTATTATTACTAATAATCATATACATGTAATATATTTGGTACTTTTAAAAAGCCCCCCCTCCCCCAGTTATATATTGTTAGAGTTGATTCAATTCATTGGGTCTCTATTTTTAAAATGGGAAGTGAGATAGAGTGATGGCCTCTTTTATAGATAGAATGTCTACCTTTTATCCTTGACTTTTATCTTGGAGGATTTCTTACACCTTTTATCTCTTCAAATTTGAGTATTGCAGTGTTACTGTTTAACTAGGAACACACTTTCAGAGGTGGGTTAATACCAGCCCATGACCTTTGACAGATTTCCAAGGGCCTAACAGCAAGGAACGGATATTTTACTGAAAATACAGTTTTACAGGATTTGGGGAGAACTTGAGGGGGTGTAATTTTAGGGACTAGCAAGATGATCTTAATAATAGAGTCTGGAGGTTGAAAGTTATATTGAGGCTGTCAGATTACTTTCTGATTTAAAAATGCTGAAGGGCCAGTCCAGGAGAAATCAATGGATGACTCAAAATCCTCACCACCACAGCAGCCATGTCCTGTCTTCTGTCATGGTTTAGTGACCCTGGTTTAGCTTGGTCTTCTGATAATCACCTCACTGGCTTTTCCTGGAACTGTGGCTCCTGATTCTTATGCTAAGAGAGGCAGTTAAAGAAGAAACCTTTTCCAAAGCAAGCATTCTCTTGTTGAGCTTACAAGTTTTATATCCTAATTTTACAGGACCTTCCACATCTCTCTGGAGTTGAGATGCACAGACATCTGTGATTCTAGCTTTTGCATCAACATCTCATGAATAAGCAATCAGTTGAGCTTTAGCACTGACACATTTTTAATTCATATGTGGTATAGTAAAATCCTGTCTTAACGTTACCTTCTGCTTTGTAGGTTAGTGGAGAGTTGTTTATTGATATACAACCTCTAGAAATCATTAGGAGAGATACTGATTATTATCATAAGTTTCAACTGCTGTCTCACTTTGGGTAATTATATGGACATTTCTCTAAGCAGATACACACACATATACTTATTTTAAATTTGTAGAAATAACTGTCGTGAAACTACTGCTTTTGAAGGCTAAAAGGTACTTGCAGACTGTACTTATGAACTGTTCTAAGAGAATGTTTATCAAAAGTGTTCAGAACAATAAACAGAATTGTAGGAGACATACTGTAGTGGGAAAGGCGTGTATCCATTGTTGAAAAGTTATTTGTTGAGAAACCTGTGGGCCAACTCTCAACTCTAGGGGGTGACTGTGGGCAAGTCACTTGCTTTTCTGGGACTCCAGCTTCACTATAAGATTGTGGTGGGTGGGTGGGTGTCTCCCAAATTCCATCAAACTCAAACTACTGGTGATACAGCAGCTGAAAAACGATGGTTTCAAGGGTTGTTCTCTTCTACCTAGAGGGACTGACTTCTCTGTTCCAGGGGGTAATGGTACATGTGTGGTTCCTGCCTGGAGACTGTTGTTCACTGGATATTGATGGAGGTTGATAGGAGTTCAGCCCTAAAACTGAGGGCATGGCCTCATATGCTTGCTGTGCTCTTGCAGGAAGGAAAAGGACCAACCAACTGTTTTATTACTGTACAAACTAAGAGTCTCTGGCAGCAGTGCAAACACATGCACTTTCCCCCTCATTACTTTTCTGTCCACAGAGGCAGTGCTTCAGAAGGAAGAAGACAGTCACGGGAATAGTTCCTGTTTCTCTTCCACTTGCCAACTGGGAAAAAAACCCAAAGTTCCTACCTTGTCTTTCTCAGTGAGTCTTCCTCTTTTTCCCTCTCCTTTCATGTTTCTTTTCTCTCTGTGAAACTTACTTGTGAAGGTCAAAAGGAGCAAATATTTTGGTGAGAAAGTAGGTAATGTGGTATGTGCAAATTGGGATCTTCATTTTTCCTTTCACATCAAGCTTGGGTGAGTCTATAATTTTTTGCTTTCACATGTATCATGTGCTTGTCAGGCATTTCATATTTTGGTACAGGCAAAGTGAAAAGAATTCACAGTTCCTGGCTCTCACTTGGGGCCCTTAAGATTTTTTTCCTTTTCTTTTTAAATATAGGCTTATTAAAATAACAATATGAATGTGAAAAAAAAGACTATGCCATCTGTTTGTAAGCATTTACTAGGATAAATTTAATTATAAAATACAGAATTTATCAATAGTAGAACAATCTTTAATTTCAATTTATTTTTAATTTATCTTTAACTAAAGATAAAGCTCTAGTTTGTCTTTAGTTTGTAAGCCAACATCAACCTCAGTAAAAAACAATGCAATGGAAAAATAGAGGTGAAAGCATCTTTTAAAATTTTATTTGGTGATACTTTTGTGAGTAGTGTATGGTCCACTCTCTTACTTCAGTGTCTAAGGGCACTTCAGAAAGGAGTTACACCCATGTTTATTATTTATTTCTTCATTCTGCTTTACTTTCCTTTCTTATTCCTACCACTCAGTACCTTAACAAACCCTGTTTGTTTTATTTGTCTGTTTTCGGCATCCATGCTAGAACAGAAGTTCCAGGAAGTAGAAACTTTGTCCCTTTTGTTCACAGGTGAATGTCTAGTGTCTAGTACTGTATCTGGCACACAAAAGGCTTTCAATAAATATTATTGTGACTGATGTGAATCTTAGAGAATTAAGGTCACCGTTATTTGTCAATTGAATTATTGGTGAATATTTTACCTACTATTCACCTTCTTCAAGAATCAAAATAATCAAGCTTTATACTACGTGGTTTTTAGACCTTCTAAGGCATGATTGTATTTTTGGGGCAACTGTAATGGAAGACACTTTTTTTTGGGAAGGGGATTAGCTTCATTGATGTATGCTTTACATATCATTAAATTTACCAATTGTGGGTTCATGAGTTTTGGAAAATATATGTAGGTGTAAACTACTGCTACAGTCATGATACAGACTATTTCCATCAGTTTTTTTGCAGTCTGTTTCATACCACACTCATAACCACTGTCAACCACTGATGTGATTTTGTTGCTATTTCACCTGTCTAAAATGTCATCTAAATGGAGTCATTTTGTATGCAGCCTTTTATGTCTAATTTATTTCACCAAGCATAAGGGTTTTGTGAATCATTCATGTTATTGCATATATCATTAGTTTGTTCCTTTTTATTGCTGAGGAGGATTCTTTCTATTTTAATTTATTCACCAGTTGACAGATGTTTGGGTTGTTTCCAGTGTTGTCTATTTTGTGTAGTTTCTAGAAACACCCACATATAGGTCTTTATGGGAACATATGTCCTTATTTCTTTTGGGTAAATACCTAGAATGAGATAGATGGGCTCTAAGTTTGCATATATCTTTATACAAAACTGTCAAACTTTCACAAAGTGAGAGTACTGTTTTTTGCAGTTCTAGCTAGGAGGGACTCCTAAGCTAGGTGTGAGTACTGAGGTTGTATTAGAAGTCCCGTTGCTCCATATAATTGCTAACACTTGGAAATTTTAGTATTCTTGGAGGAGTTTGATGGTATGTCATTTTGGTTTTAGTCTGCATTTCTCTGCAACTAATGATGTTGCTCATTTTTATTTGAGGTGATGTTCAGCAGTCTGTTAGGCTCTGTAGATACTAAGACTCTTAAATCAGTGGCATCTGACGTGAAAATTTCTAAGAGAAATGGTTAAAGGTTTGGACAGTCACCTCTGCTATATTCACATTGTCAAGAGAGGGTTGGTTGTGGAAAATGTTAAAGTTTTGTAAAGAATGATCCATCAGGGTGATGAATGATGAGACCTGAGACTTGAATATGTTCATGACTTTGCAGGTATTAATAGGAAGCTAACTAAGAATCAATTACAATTTCCTAGGTGCCCCAGGAGTCACCTGGAAAGTTCATCAGTCCTCTGTGGCCTTTACAAGTGTGTGCTGAAAACCTGCTGAACATAGAGCTCCCTCTGGGGACAATTTGCCTGTACCCATTAATAGAGCTTGAGCAATCAATTAGCACAGGTGCGAGAATACTACCACCCTTAAATTGTGAAACCCTCTTTTTCATGTCTGTCTCTTAGTATGACATGCCAGATACCGTTTTGCATATCCAGGAAAAGAGCAACAAAGAAAACGGAAATGACCCTGCCTGGACTTAGAATGTGGGAGAAATCTTTCCAGGGAAAATGGAGGCTCCTGTGGTAGTACCTAAGAGGGACTTCTAACCCAGCTGTGATTGTGTAGACTGTACCAGGAAAGGAGGGGGGGAAACTAAGTTTGCAGAGCCACTAGCAAGTGTTTCACCCTGGGGAACATACAGAGTAACCGTGAAGTAGTAGCAGAGAGAGAAAGAGAGAGACCAGGTTCAGAACCTGAAAGGCATTTTCCAGGGCATCTTTTAGGAGGCAGGGAGTGGTGACAGGCAGCTGGAGATATCAGAGTGACCCCTTAAAGCCTGGTGGGGCTTACTCTTTAGCCTAAGGACAGTGGGGAGCTGGCAAAGGTGTTAACTTGGGGAGTATCTTATTTGGGTGTTTGGCTTAGTCCACTAACTTTGGTTGCATTGTGACAAATGGATGGCAGGAGTGGGCGGGTCAAGACTGTGGGAAGGGAGATCAGTGAAGTGGCTATTGTGTTCAACCACGAATGAGATGAGAGTGACCTATTGACTGGCGATGATTGGGAAGTGGGACCCTTTCCAGCAAGTAACGGGAAATGTGCACGAAGCCAGAAGTGGGTGTGCTATAAGCTTTGAAACATTGGGAAATCTAGTACATAGCACTGCCTTTTTTCTGGTTTTGGTTTGTTTGTTCACTTCCTTGGAAAACTGATGTAGAAATGTCCCTTTGGCTTTAGTTACCTGAGCAGTGGGGTTTGGGCATTGCCAAACACCCCTCTTTGGACAGAATTGCTCGCAGCATTGATCACTGTGTTCTGAAATGAGAGGAGGAGGGAATTATGTAGGGGGCCCAGCTGAGCCAAGGTGGGTGGGGAAATTGGAGCAGGAAGCTTGCCTGTACCCAGCGTAAGCCAGAGCAGAAAGAACCTTCTGCTGTTGCTCTGAACTACTTGCTGACCTTGATGTTTTTCCTGGAATGCCCCTGGGATTAGAATCTATGTTTGGAGACCTAAAAACTTCATGCCAAGAAAATAAAAAAAAAAAAAAAAAAAAGGAAAACACCAAAATTCAAGCTCCTCCTGGCTTTTCTCCAGAACATTTGATAGTTTGTCTTCTTTTCTTCTGAGATTGTCCACTCAGTTTTGTGGGGTCCTGTGCTCTGGTTTGGCTCTGGGGTCTCCAACATTAGACTGTTAAATTTCATCCTTCCTATATCACCCCTCCTTTCTTTCCAGAAATCATTATGGAGTCACTGGAAGTACTGGAATAGAAAAGAATGTTTTGGACCAGGATAATAGTCTGAATTCATTTATTTGGCACTTACATGTACCATGTGTATAGAAATAAATTCATTTGTATTATCTCAAATCCTTAAAACATGCAAGGCAGGCATTTTATAATGAGGAAATCCATGTTCAGAGATCATAAAGTTTGACCAAGGTCATATAGGTGGGAAATGGCTAAATCACGGCTGGGCTCTTCCGGCTAGGTTCATTTTCCCTATTTAATTACAAAGTTGTGTTCCACCCTCTGTAACTGTGGGGATCTGAGAAGATTCATATGGCTTTTAAATCACCTAAATGACTGCTAGAGAGCAGCATTTGCATGAGAAAATCTAGCTAATTATTTATTTCAATGTTTGTAGAATGCAAACCCTATCCTGTGTCACTGATAAAACAATTTGGGATTACAAACAGCTCACAATAGCATCTGGCTCTCAGTGCTTGAGGCCAGCAGACATCTTTAAACAACAAACTGCAAGCTGATGCTCTTCTTTTTGGCATGAGAAACACCCAGGTTCTGCACCCTTCTAGAATTCTGTTGAGCAATGATAAAGGAATAGGTCCTAAAGTCTGAATATTTCACAGGAATTCCTAATTTGATAGATTGTCAATGAATGAATTCAAACATACACAAGCAAGGTAATTCCTTTTCTCAGACACTTCAAAATTCCTCCAGTCTTTCTTTTTCTCTAGAAGTTTCAAATAAATTCCTAGTGTGTGAGAGACAGAAGTGTAAAGTCCTGCTAGAGGTTTTGACATTTATATTGAGATCTGACTTGGACTCAGGTTTTTACAATGTTTGCTTGGGTATTCACAAGTGGCCACTAATTTACTCCTTTTTTTTTTTTGCTCTTTGTTTTTCATGTTCTCATAGAGGCCACAGAGATTAACTGAGCCATTTTAGATATAAATCTGGTTTCTGATTTCTGTTGGAATTTCATGACTACAAAGTGTTAGTAGAGCCTTGCTTTAACCTGGCATCCCTCCGGTCCCCCACTTTTCATTTCTGCCCTTTCCTTAACTCTCATTTAGTATGACTCGTTAAAATTTTCTAGCATTACATAAATACAGCTGCTGAGTGGGCAGCTGGGACACACAGAGAATGTTGTATCCCTGGTTGATGAGAATTTCCTTTCTCCCAGTCTGATAAAATGGTCCTCCAAGGAGACGCCTGTGACACCTGGTGAGGAGTAGCCAGCCCTTTGTGCAGGTGCAGGCGGCTAGGTCAGCACTGTGTGTATGTCTGGACAGTGGGAGTGTGTCAGTTTCACAGGTGTTGCTCTCTACCTGCTTTGGCCGACTCGTTTCTCCTCAGGATACACAGCGCTGTAGTTGTCCTTATCACCTGGGAGCCAGGTGTCGATGACATTTCCTCGGTGTTCACCCACAGTCAGCTAAAACATGCTGTGTTTTTTCAGACTGTGTAATTTTTGGTGGTGCCGTTTATCGTCAATAGGACTCCTCTTTCTGCCTAGATAAAAATGTAGTCCATAGCAAATTTCAGGGGACAGCTAAGTCACTCCAGGGTCCAAGACAAAATTTATAAATGCTGCTGACTTTCTTAGAGAGCAGGCGCCTCTCTGGATTCCAATATGCCATTTTCAACCTCAGTGTTTTACCCACCTAAGATTGCGCACTTGTCTGTTTGCATAAGCGTATTTTTCATTTCCAAATCATCTCACCGGTGGAGCTGAACTGATTAGAACTGTAAAGATTAGCTCCCAGACTGCCTTCATCCAACCTCCAGAACCACGGTTTACTGCAAAAGCCCATGGCTGGAAGTTGGGAACTTATGACCAGGAGGAACAATCCGTGACGCAGACCTGGGTGCTGAGGCTTCAGATGAGGGGGCTGGAGCAACAGCCCTCACTGGCCATGACTTTGCAGCTCTAATTGACAGCGCTCTCCCCTCCTGCTTTATCTTTCAGTTAATGACCAGCCACGGTGTCTCTGCTGTGAGCGCCAGCCCTTGCCTCCTCAGCTCCTGAGCCCACACACCGGTTGCTGTGCGTGCCAGCTGAGGGAACATGGCGTGTTGGCCACAGCTGAGGTTGCTGCTGTGGAAGAACCTCACTTTCAGAAGAAGACAAACAGTAAGCTTGGGTTTCTGTGGGACTTACGCGCATTTCTTCATGGGTTTGAATTGGGGTTGGGAGGTGGAGGGAAGGAATTCTTGGTTCTCAACAAAATTGAGTGAAACTGACCCTGGTAGACCTAGGTCTATGTGGTCCTGATATGTATGGCCACACAGAGGGGAGATCTACACCTGGGCAGAAATGATAGCTTTGGTTTGTGCTTGTTCCCAGGTGTGTTCCGACCTCTGGAATCTGGCACAGAACTGTCAGTGACCCTCCTACTCTTGAGTCCTACTACAGAATTTGGGGCGGGGGGAGTACCTGACGTCTTTAGTAACACCTAATGGGTTTGTTTCATCACTGGGAAGATGAAATGAGTTAATAGTACAGTTCTTGGAGACCAGCTCTCTGTGTCAGTAGAGACTGCAAGCCTGTGGGAATACAACTGAAGTTTGTATTTCTGTGGAGGGTTCTGTGACATTCACTTTCAGATGGGACAGTAATTTTTTGAGTAACCTTGAGAAGATTGTCTTTAATGTACACTGGTAGATGTTTATCCAGGGAGGAAGGTGAGAGCAATAAAGTATGGTAGACTCCTTGAAGCTCAGATGTTACCTTTACTTTTCTGTTTGAATATTGGTACCTCACCTCACCTCCTGGGTTCAGCTGCTCCACTCTGGAGTTCAAAGTCTGTTTCTACAGTACTCTTTTTCTTAGGTTCTAAATCTTAAGAACTATCTTAATGATGTTTAATACATCTTAATGATTAATACATCTGGAACCAAAATGATCATCTTTCTTAGAGCTATAAGGGACATTGGAGAGAATTCAGCTAGCAGTTTTTCAAATGTAATAATGCTGGGTCTTCTTTATTTTCTTTTCTTTTAATTATTTATTTATTTGTTTGTTTGTTTATTTATTTATAAATTTCACAACATTGTAATCCCAGGGGTTTACCCCCTGGGTCTTCTTTAAAAGAATAAAAAAATCAAGGTTTCCTTGATAATAAAAACCAAGGTTTTTACTAAATTTCTTTTTACTTTAGTGTTACGTAAACATGTATGTATTATGTATGTATGTGAACTTTTATATAACCCCCTTATCTCTAATGACTATTATATAATCATGTGACCCAAACATACTTATAAATTAAATGCAAACAAAATTGTTAGATCAATGTAACTCAAATTCATACTGTTAGTGTAGTAAGACAGCTGACTTTGTTTAGCTGAAACCTAATTAAGTAGTAAAGTGAATATGGCAGTGAAGGCTGTAATGCTGATTCTTTAGCGTTTGAACAGTCTTATATGACTTTCTGTTAACAATTCAATTCTCCAACCATGTTTCTAGTGACCTTCATCTGATGTCATTTGGCTTTATTTAGCCCTGTCTCTTTATTCATACATTGGATCTACATCTGTTCCTTTAGTCTACTGTAATTTTATTGCTGCCAACACAACCACAAATACAAATATATAAATCTGGGCTTTAAAATCTTGTGCCAGAACTAATTATGAAGTAGGCATTCAGAAAATCCAGCTATGTTTATTTAAGTTTGTTTAAATGACCACTAATGAAAACATAAGTGTTTAAAATCCTCACAAAGAACTCACTTGGAATCCTTCAGGAACTTAAGAATATATATGTTCATATAAGACCGTACATATTCTAAGATTCTGTAAGGACATATGTATTCTAAGATTCTCTATATAAGGATACAATTATTCTAATACTCTCAATAAGAACATGTAAGAATGTATAAGGATTCCAATATCCTCCATTAGAATGTATATTCTAATACTCTCTGTATCGCTACTCTCATATGAGAAAAACTTATTTTATTTAAACATAAGTAAGGACCTAGTTCTCAAGGTCACTAGTAAGAGAGTAGAAACAAGAGTTATTAAAATAGAATCCAACCTATTTTTATAATAATAATAATAATAATAATAAAACATAATACATAATATTACATAATATAATAAAAAGCAAATACTTAGAATGAGTTCTCATACACTATGCTCTCAGGGGCTCTTAGGGTCTACTTTATAAAATACTGAAGTACAAGTATTTCCTTGAATTATAACTAGGGAACTTGAAGCACAGAGACAGGTTAAGATACGTGTCTCAGATTATACATTGCTAGTCAGAAGTGCATGTAGGTTTGAACTTCAGATAATTATGCTGACTTTAGAGTTGGACTCTAAACTACTGTGTGAAATTCCTTTTTAGTAGTATCATTTTTCTTCTATCTTCAGTCTCAAATTTTTGATGTTTCTGAACTCTTTCTTGCCTCTTCCCCTGCCTCCCATGTCTTTCCCTAGATCTTGGTATTCCTGTGTAGATGTGTAGATTCTCAAATCCTGCATATTCATCACGTGTCTCTGGTATGGGCCAGGTCCCTGCCTCTTTTTGCAACAACTCACACAGTAGGCAGTTCTCTGCCATAGTGTGTCCTTTAGCTAGTGACTAGTGCAGAGAGTTGTCTCCTTTAACAATGCCAGAAGACCTCAAGGGTGGGTAGTCCAATCTTGAATTTTCATTTTACAGATGAGAATACTGAGGTATAAAGTAGAGAAGGGATTTCCCGAAGGCCAGCAGAGGAATCTGGAGCATAGGTTATTGGAATGGGGTATGGGATTGGGACACCCAGCCTGGGCCAGTCTCTACTGGTCTTGAGCTTTTTAGTTCTTGCTCAATGTTGCCTAGGGTTTTTAAAAAAAGAGTCAAGATGAGAGAGATAGGTAGGTTTAGTAAAAGGCAATCTATGACCTTTGGCATACTTCTTGTTGAAGGAGGAAGTAGGGACACTTGTTATCTCCTTCCTGATTTCTAAAGGAAATGTATTTTGTTAAATCCGAAAGAAAGGTGTTTTATATCTGCTTGCTGATATTGGATTGTCAGAGCTGGAAGGTTCTGGCTTGCCCCCATACCCTGTAGAGTTGCTACAACTGGCATTTGAGAGAGAAGCACAGGGGTCCAGAGTGACTCTGTTATGGGAGTAGCTCCAGAACCAATTTCCTGGCACAGGACTTTTAAAGCAGACTTTGCTTTTATCTGCACTTAAAGTTTAATGTCCTTGATTCCATCTGGCTTGGATTTCTAGGTAATGTGGTTAAATGGACTCTGTTAAGGATTCTGGTGCCATGATGTTAACATAATCAGAATCATTCCTACCCCTTAGACAGCTCCAGGATAGTGCTTGCCCACAATGTGTGGAAATTCATTGCATAGTTCCCTTCTTCTGACATCCTGGAGTTTATACATGTGGCCCCAGAACTTGGTGCCTCATAAATGCCTGATAACTGTTTGCTGAATCTGTGATAAATGGATCATTAATTTGTAGAGCTCAGAGTCTCACTGCTCTAGGAACCTGGTATACTATTGTCAGGAAGAAAAGAAATCTGAAAGCTGGGAGTGGGACAGTATTCCCCAGATCAACCCTGTTGGAAGGCAGCTGATTGCCCTTTCACTCTCAGTCCTTGTTAGATGATGAATACTGGGACCTCTCTGGTACCTCCATTGTGTAGACCCATGGGACCATCAGTAGGTTTAGGAACAGGAACAGGTTTCTGTCTTCCTGTTGGGTGGCAAATGCACTGAAGTTGAGTTGCGAAAGTTGGGTACAAAGCTCAGTTTGGGTCCAAAGTAGCAGTTAACTTGTGGGGGGATGGTAGTCTTTCAGCACAAACAGGGCTTGGGACAGGAAGGATAGGGGCTTCACAGTTCTTAGGTTCCTCATCTAGGTTTAGGTTGAACCAGAGGCCAAGGTCCCATTGTACAGAGGGGACAGAGTACAACTTTATGGCCTCCTTTTTTTTGGGGGGGGGTGCTTCTGGTATTTTCTCACATATATCTGAGTAGGGAAAATATAATTTAATTTTCAAATAAATTACATATCAGTATTTGGGCTTTATTTGACCACAGTAAACTAGCTAATAAATAAAAATGAAAATTGCTTATTTAAGAACAATTAGAGAATTTTATAGGGTAGATGGAAACTCTGCATCCCTTCCCACTTTATAGTTTCATGTGATGTATTTCTTCCCTTTCCTTAGTCCTGGTCTTGCAGTGATGGTTCAAATCCAGATAATAATGCTAATTATTTTTTCACACAAATGTATTTCTCTTTCCAGCTTGGTTACCCTATGCCTCCATGACTTAGGGGAACTTATCTCACTTGAATTGCAATTACCCCTTCTATGAATGTGAATAAAGTTTGAGCAAAATAGCCATTTACTGTTTCATTTGGATAGTATTTATTGAGCATCTACTGTTTACTGTATGTGGGAGAGCTTGCTGGGTGCACAGAAGTGCACCAGACAGATACAGCCCTGTCTTCATAGAGCTTGCAATTTAGTGGGAGGAGCAGATACAAAACATATTATCATGCAAGTAAAAATGTAATGACAAACTGGGACAGTGTTAGGAAGAAATAATAAATAAACTGGATAGCCAGATAGCACTGTGTCAGAATCTACCAGGCTGCAGACAGGTACTTAATTTAGAATGGAAGGTTGTGACATTTAATCTGAGAAGCCTGAAGTTCAAGCAGTGTTAACCAGGGGAATCTAAATTAGTGGCGGTCCACAGAAAAAAACTGTAATCATCACATGTACTTTTTTATATGCTATTTTTTCAATTTACATTATTTAGTATGTATGTTCATATATTTCTAAATAATCTTCATATTTATAATGATGATTCTTAATATGTAGGTTGTGTTTAGAGGTTTTGAAGACCTTTTCTACCCATTGCCTTTTTTTATTTCCACAGTAGTTTTGAGACATGCCTCAAAACTGTTTCAGAAGGTGAAGAAAGGATTGTAACTAAGAGGAAGGGCTGCATCTTTTGTCCCCAAATTTGCAATGGGATAATGCAATGGACTTTTCTGATAGCTTTACAGTAACTCATCATATAGTTTTTATTTTATAAGCTCACACTCTGTTTGCAACAGTTAGATTGTTTGCAGTGTTTGCCTGAATAGTGATAGCCATCTATTTAGCTAACTATATTGTTATATGGGTATATAGTTGTAGAGCTTTAACTGTAACTGCAGATGACTAAAAGAATTTTATGCAGGTAGCTGTGTATATATTATACTTTTGTATTATTCTTTTAGGGTTAGAGTTACAGGATCAAAGGGAAATGGCCCTTAAAGTGTCTGACCAGATGTCCCCCCAAATATCAAACCCATAACAAAAGCCACCATGCAGCTTGAGGCCTTACTGTCTGCGAGGGCAGGCCTAGTTTAGACGAGATCGGGCGTGTTAGGGTGGTATGGCCATAGACGGCAGGCCTAGTTTAAAAAAGTGTTTTTCTCTCTAGTGTTTCTCTGATTTGATCTTTAAGATTTTACTTTAATTTTTCTAAACCTAAGTGAGATGTATATAGGTCGAAAATTAATTTGTCTTCACCGTTCATATCCTGTCTCCCAACAGCTTTTATAAAACAGTGATTCCTTTAGCGATTTCTGGGATAGTTTTCAAAATCTTATCTGTGTTGAGGATTACTTTTGGGGCTGCTTTGGGATTATCCATTTGGTCATTTGGTAAGTATTTTGTGTTTTGTTATGGCTTTAGCCCAGAGTGTGCTGTTACTTTGAACAGTTAGACATTTGGGGAAGCTCATTGTTTTGTGGCCAAGAGCTGAGATCCTCATGTTGGACAGGCTTTTAATTCTGGCTCTGCCATTTACTAGCCTTTATCCTGTGCAGTTTACTAATTCTGATTCTCAATTTTCTCATCTGTAAAATGGGCATTACAATAATACTAATGTAGTTATTGGGTGAACAAATGAGTTATTATATGTAAAACACTTAGAGCACTGATCTGTAATAAGACCTTATATTATTATTATTGATCTGTAACAAGACCTTCTATTATTATTATTGTTAGTATTTTTTCTTATTTCTTTTCTCCAGAAGGATGGGTGAGTGTTAGACTCTTTTTAAGTGGTCATCTTAAAAGGTCTATATTCCAAGCTTATCTCTGAGTGGCAACAGGGTGGAGGTAAAAGCATAGAGAGCTCTTAATGCTCTTAACAGGCCCTAGCTCATAGTGTCTGAACATTAGTTTCTTTGTTCCTAACATGATGGTAATATGACTTACTTTCCAGAGTGACTGTGAAGTTTATAAGTGAAATCTATAAAATCCCTGGCACACAGTAGGTGCTCAATATTGACTATCACTATTTTAAACCTTAAGCTATTAATAAATCTACAGGTCATGAGTTCATTTATCCCTTTGGAACATATTGATGATTTTAAGTCATGCTACCTAAGTGGGACCATTTCCTGCCTGGGTCACATGAAATTCAAGTAGAAATTCATGTGGCCTCCAGAGTTGGATAGAACTGGCTGTTAATCTCAATCCCAACCCAGCTAGCTCTGATTTACTTTTCCTTGAGTTTTAGCCTTGCTCTATGAAGGCTGGATGTAGTAATGGTTGTTCTAAGGATTAAATGAAATAATCACAGAGTTGTTCTGAGGAATAAATGAAATAATCCATGCCAAATATGCTTACTACATATTCAACTCTAAGGAAATATCAGTACTCTTTATCCTAGAAATACAAGTGGTAGCTTCAGTGCTCCAAATTTAATAACTATCTGACTTCATACCCTTCATTTAATTTTACTTTGTTTTTTCTGAGTTCGTTTTTCTGAAATCATTCATAGTCATGCTATTTTTAAAAGTTTTGCTTTTGTCTGCTATATTTATAAGTAATTTAGTTGTAAATTTGGAATGCATACAACTTTGTTTTTTGCTTTTTTCATTTAATATTGTATGGCTCATAGTATCTGGGTTTCATTGGATAATGTTGAGTAGATGTACCTTAATTTAATCATTTTTTTTTCTATTGCCATGCAATTAAGTTGTTTCTAATATTTTGCAATTACAGTGTTTCAGTGAGTGAATAACTTCATGTAAATAGCTTTTTGGAGACTTTAAATTTAGTCCCATAGGAGGAATTCCATGGTCAAAGGGATAAACATGCCTTTTGAAAATATGACCAAATTGCTTTACCAAAGGACTCAGCTGATTTGTATTTTCATCTTCATTATTTTACCAACTTCAGTCTATTCTCTTACTCAATTAGCATTTCTTAAACCCTTATCATGTGGCTGGCTTAGTAAGAAGAAAGTGATAGTAGGGGAGAAATATGAAAATAAATGGACTTGGTACTTGGTACCTTGTGCTGATATAAAGGCCATAAATGCACTGAATGTCTGGGGAACTCCAGCCTAAGCTGTAGCCAACTCAGCTGATAGAAGAGGCCAGTGTCACTTGATAGTGTGGATATTTCAATGTCTGTTGCTACTTTGGGATTATTACAGAAATATTTGTCAGACCAGCCCTCTCTTTGGTCTTGGAATCTCTTCTCCACTGTCATCATGGTTTCTTCCAGAGAGGCACCCACATGTCCTATCCCTCCATGGTTTATTATCTGTCTATGGCAAACTTCACAGTTAGAGGGTGACAGTGGTTTTTGTTCTGTTAGAGAAGTAACATATACATATTATGGAAAACTTAGGAAACACAGTAAAGTATTAAAAACTATCCATGTTCTTCTCCTCCCAGGGCATGCAGTTACCATCCTTGAATTTCTTTCCAAAAAAGATTTTGGTTTATTTAACATACCAAAAAAAAAAAAAAAATCAAACAACAAATTATAAAAAAAAAAAAGCAATTGGAAGCACCAGCAATTGCAGAAAGGTTAAATTAATTTTGATCTACTTATAGTGTAGAGTATCAAGTGATTATTAAAATCGATATTTTAAGAGAATATCTTTTGTCATGGAAAGCATTCCCCCAATGACACACAGAATTACATATGCTGTATAACCTCAATTTTGTGAAAACAAATTGGAAGAGACAAGTGTATTAACAGAAAAGCACTATGTTTCTCAATTTATTGGTGATGTCTGGGAAGTAGGATTAAAGCTAATTCATATTTACCTTCTTCTAGTTTTCTGCACTTTTTAAATTTCAAATTTTCCACAATAAAAATACATGGACTTAGAATCAAGAAAAAGATAATTTCTTAGACAGGGAGCATTTCATATCTGTGCTTTCTTGCCTGTGTCTCTGTGAAGCCACAGTTGTAACTACTCATAACCACAGGCTCTGTGACTATTGGGTGCTTTGGTGTTCACCCTATTTAGATTTTACAGTCTAGAAATGAAGAAATGGGAGAGGTGAGAGACTTCAGAGTCTGAACATCCCTGATTCAATTACATTATGTCAAATAATTTCTGCCTTGTCCCTGTGCTTACTTATCTTCTGGTAACTCGTTGAGGTGAGCTTTTTCTTGAGAGATACCTCGTTGCTATACCAGTGGATTGTGCTTAGACGGATCTTACTTGTGGAGAAGATGGGGACCAGACCTGTCTGTACTTGGAGGTTTTTGTACTGTCCCCAGTCCTCTCCATTCTGGATGCACACAGGTCACTAAGGAGCTGTGTATGAATTTCCATTGTCCCTTAGAACCCTCTTCTCAACCCCATGGGGGCAACTCTGTGTTTATTTTAAGAAGTAGAGCTGGGAAGGGAGAATGGAGGTGGGCACATCAGGTGAAAGGGGTCAATTGTATGGTGAAGCATGAGAACTAGCTTTCAGTGGTGATCAAAACATAAAATATATATATATATATATATGTGTGTGTGTGTGTGTGTGTCAACTTAGAATACCATATGCCTGAAACCTATAAAAAATAAACTGAAATAAAAATATATTTTATATAAACTATTTTAAAAACTATAAAAACTATAAAATGTAAAGAAACAGAGGAGGTATGTATTTAGGACAGTAGAGTTTGCTGATCCTTTCCTTTCAACAAATAGTCATTATATTCATGACACTTGACTCGAATCAGTGAGGAAACCAGTGGTAGAATCAGATGACTTTAGAGGCTCTGATTCAAGAAAAATACTAGGAGAGGAATAATCACAGGGTACTGTGGAAACACAGTGGAAGGGCATTTAATGTAGTCAGAGATTTTGCTAAAGGAAATTATGAGCCATGAAGAGTAGAATGGAAGTGAGTCAGATGAGCAGGATGGGAAGTATCTTTTTTTCTTCAGGAAAATAGAGATATGAGATAGTATATTACAAGGCAGATTTAAAGTGTAGTGCTGGGAAAGACTGGAGAAGTGATCAGTTTCTTAATTAAATTTCTTTTGGGTTTCCCAATGCTCAGTAGCTTTAGGGTGTCATATTATTTTCACACTCTCAGTGCTCTATCTTATTTCCCATGCAGTGTCAGCTGTTGCTGGAAGTGGCCTGGCCCCTGTTTATCTTTTTGATTCTGATTTCTGTCCGGCTGAGCTACCCACCCTACGAGCAACATGAATGTAAGTATCTGTGTATGTATGAGACTTACCTCTGGCAAGCAAAATCCAGACAACAGGCGTGGATGAAATTTGACCTTTTCCAAGACACATCTTTAGGAAACAATGCTTTCAAACAGAAAATCTAAGCTTTCAGTTTTTTGATAAACCATGAAGTTGGGAACTATTTTCAGTACTAGTGAATGGTGATAATAGTACTTATAACAGTAGCCAATATGTTTCATATACTTTAAATCATGAAAGTTCAGATAGTGCTGATTAAAATAGCACCCCTAAGCAATGCCTGTCTTAAACCATCTCCACTCATATCCTGCTGGCCCCATAGACTTGCAGGATGCTATTCTTCAGGGAAGAGATGGGGTTAGAATCACCTTTTCATTGTGCTCTTGGTTCTTGTTTTCATAGCTGCAGTTATTTGCTTACTAAAGTATACTTGGTGTGTGTATTAAGTTTAATAACGAAACCTCATAAACGTTCTCCCAGATATGCTTTTCCGATTTCACCAAAAAGGAAAAGCGCATCAAATAAAATCTGTACTCAGTTTGTGTGCCTGGGAAGTAATTTTGCTTCCCATGAGGAAAAAAAAGTGACTTCTTGATGATTGATGAACAAATGAATATTTGATTCTATGTAAGCATTACCCTAAGTACATGTTTTAGGGAAAATGCAGCCTTTCCATCAGCGAGGCTGTTCTCTCTCTGGAACAATAACAAATAGTCAAGATAGTGTAGTGGAGACAGCACAGACTTTGGCATCATACAAATAAGAGATTGTTTCGCTCTTGCCTCTGGCAGTTGCCAAGGCCGTGGTCTGAAGAAAATCGTTGAATTTTAACCCAGATCCCTCTGAATCTAGACCATCGGTCTCAGAAGTGTTGTCAAGTTCCTATACCTGTAGAATAAGATAAGCCTTTTGCTTCTATTTATGCATCCTTACCTGCTGTTTTCTTCAGCATTTAGGGATTTAGTTGGTGGAGAGGTCAGGGGCCTCTTGTCTCTGGGGACAAATGATTGGTGTATAATTCATCCTCATAAATATTTCCCAGGATGACCTAGAGCCACCAAGGTCCCAATGACGTCCCTGGGTCCTAGAGTTTATTATGTGATTTGATTGTCATCCTGTATATGCAATGCCAAGTTCTCATCTGGCTTCTGCTTGCAAATAAGGTGGGACACAATATATATGGAGAAGTTTTTGCTTCACCCATCAAGATATTGCCTGAAATACCTTTACCTTCCACTGCCCTGTGCTGTGGACGAACACCACCCTCTCCTCAGTGCCAGTATCTCTGGGAGGTTAAAGGGGAGAATCCCTTGGTCCTTCGAGTATTTGGTTGGGTTGCATAAATCTCTGCTGAATGAGGGGCAGCTGGCTTAGGCATGGGAACTTGTTTGGTTTTCCTTGAACTTTTAACAGGGAGATAAGGAGGTTAACTGAGTAAATGTTCAAACGGCCAGAGTTCCTGTAGAGGGTGGCTGCAGTGATCAGATCTTGTTACCTCCTTGCTGTGGATGTTTCCTTTCTGGTTGGAATGTGGACAGAAGGAAAGACAGATGGGCACCAATTCCGAAATGCAAAGTATAACAAGTCCTGATTATGGGGTAACTTCTGAAGAGAATCTGTTAGCACTTTCATATGGAAATAAAAATCGCAATAAAATAAGGGTTTTGCTTTGGAGGAAGGTGGCATCTGTGAGATGGAAATACTGTTCCTGACTAGACAATAGCTGAGTAGATAGGACTGTAATTTCACCACCACAATACCTCAGTAATCCTAGTGGCCTGTTCATTGAGCTGTATGCTCTGCCTGTCAGGACCTGTGGAATGTTCAATGTAGCTCTGTAAAGCAGGTGACATCTTTATGACTGTTTACAGATGAGAAAACTGTGGCTTAGGGATTCTTGGGTTTGACCAGGATTGCTGCTTAGTAAGTTGCAGAAGTTGGATGTGAATCCCGGTTGGTCTCATGGCAAAGTCTGTGAGACCGCCTGGGTCTCTGCCACCTAGAACCATGGTTTATTGGTTGTTAATGCTTTCAGGCTTGCAGGTAGCTTTGAGAAATGATGAAAGCTGGAGACTTGGTTTTTCTGTCTATAGGAATTTACGTATTCTTGGGCTTCCAGGTTAGGACCCTGGTTGGAGAAGGACTCATTGATCTTGATCTTCATAGTAGCCCCTTTCCATGACTGACATCACACTGTAGCCTTGACACTTAGCACCAGCCCACTTGTACACAGTCCTTCTGCTTGTCAGAAGCTCTTCCAGCATGAGGTAGAGGAGAGTAATGAGAAAACCTATTAGCTGGACCTCATTGTTTTGATGAGATGCAAAACAACAACAGTAGTGTTGTTGACTCCTAGTCAGTGATGGCCTGAGGAGCTTGTGAACTGGTGGAGGAGGTAAACATGTGATTGATTGACTAATAGTCCCAAAGGTGACTAAGAAAAATTAGAATCTAAAGGTGGCCACAGATCTAAGGGAGAGGGCTTGGTTTGGGATCCAGAGATGTGGGTTCTAGACCTCATTTTGCCCATGGACTTCCTGAATGCTCAATAGCTATGGTTTCCTCTTGTCTTGGCATAATTGCCTCTTAGTGGGGTGAGGCATTTTGATTAGGTCATCCCCAAGGCCTCAAGATAAGCTAAAGATGAACGAATGAGGATCAAGTACTTATTTCCTATCAGACATTTGATGTTTGTGATCTAATCTCTCTGTCTCATCCCTTCTCCAAGATTGCTGTCATGATTCCCAGCCTATAGATGATGTCGTGTGGGTTAAAAACTGTTCTCTGAGGCCGGATACAGTGGCTTGTGCCTGTAAGCTTCAGCCTATGAAGCGGCCGGGGCTAGGGATTGTGGTTCGAGTCCCGCCTGGGGCTTGTAGCGAGACCTAGTTCCAAAAAATAGCTGGGTGTGGTGGTGCGTGCCTGTAATCCCAGCTACCTGGGAAGCTGAGGCTGGGGATGGCTTGAGTCCGTGGTACCCCGGGCAATGAGAGCCTGCGGTTCCATGGGCAAAATAGCAAGACCTAGTCTCAAAAAAAAAAAAAAAAAAAAAAAAAAGAACTGCTCTCTGATGCCAAGTTTCTAGCTCAGGTGGTCCCTGGGATATGGGGGTGGGGCAGATTTAGGATGGAGCAATGTATGGGTGACTTTGCTAAAGATTAAGGTTCCTTTTTATCAAGTCCCAAAATGCTTCAAAGATCTAATGTTTATCCTTGTGTTTTCCTTCTCGATTTCAACAGGCCACTTTCCAAACAAAGCCATGCCCTCTGCAGGAACACTTCCTTGGATTCAGGGAATTATCTGTAATGCCAATAACCCCTGCTTCCGTTATCCGACTCCTGGTGAGGCTCCTGGAGTTGTTGGAAACTTTAACAAATCCATGTAAGTACCAGATCAGGTTTTCTTGCCCTAACTTGTTAGTCTTAATATTTCCTATGTTCCTTCTCACCCTCTGGGGAGTTATGAGTGGTTGGACTTGAGTGAAGTTGCTTTGGTAAATGTTTGTGTGGTAATGTCTGAAGAACAAGGGGACGGAAAATTGTCACTAGAATTTAAGGCTGTGGGACCTTCATTTGTTGCAGTTTAGGGATAATGCCAAGTAGTTAAAAGTTGTGTAGCTGGCAAATGGACAGGAAGGCGGCACATGAGCTCCTCCCAGCAAGTCGCCATTTCACTGACAATTAGTTGGAGATGCACAGGAAGGACCTGCCCTCGGATCAAGACAGAAGAAGTTCTGTCCCCTTTGCTCTGAGGTCATTTCTTACCTCTGTCACCACTGTTCCCTGCAATGTCTTGTTGTCTGGGGGTCGTTCTTTTCTTTATTTTTATTTTTTTTGAGACTAGGTCTCACTATTTTTGCCTGTGGAACTGCAGGCTCTCGTTGCCCGGGGTACCACAGACTCAAGCCATCCCCAGCCTCAGCTTCCCAGGTAGCTGGAATTACAGGCAAGCGCCACCATGCCCAGCTATTTTTTTGGAACTAGGTCTCACTACAGGCCCCCGACGGGATTCGAATCGTGATCCCTAGCCCCGGCCACTTCATAGGCTGAAGCTTACAGGCATGAGCCACTGTGCCTGGCCCTTGTTCTTTTCTTTATTTGTGAGCTCCCTGTGGCCTAGGACTGTGCTCTCTGCTTTTGTGTTCGTGGCTCCAGACGTCACCACCAGACCTGAGTATAGACTTAATGAATGTTTGCTGAAGGAGACATGGCAGAGTCTTTGGCTGCATGGAATTGTGCCATGAGTTGGAATGGACTAGGGGCTGTTGGAGATACTGAAAGTCAGTTTTAAGGAACTGCGGTGGGGTGGGTAAGGAAAAATATAATGTTCATGTACCTGAGGCCTTAGCCTTCATGTGTGCCCCATCTTCCTTATAAAAGTGTTAAAAATTGTAATTTATTATTGTGTTAGCATAAAGATAAAATATACTCCAGGTTGGACTTATTGTCATATATATTCATTTCTAATATATTCATTTTTCAAAATCTGACTATAGAGGAAATGTCATCTTATTTTTGTGGATTCCTAAGAGAATCTTGGGCCCCTGGCACTATGCCTACTGTGTCTCATGGATCATTTGGCTTTGTGGATGTTCATGCGTGTGTATTTGTGTACGTGTGTGTGTACATGTGTGTCTAGGTGGGTAATATTTAGCTGTGTAGACATATGGAAAATTGCATTTGGGGCAGGAAGGCGGGAGAGTGGTGGGGAGCATGGTATAGCAGTGACACTGGCTGCGGTGAGCAATTGGAGTGGGCTGACCATGGAGGACCTAGTGGCCAGGCAGGTGACAGGCACTTCGTCAAGCCAGAGGGGCCTAATAAGGGCTTTTCTGTTTTCCTGTCCCTCCTGTAGTGTGTCTCGCCTTTTCTCAGATGCTCAGCGGCTTCTTTTATACAGTCAGAAAGACACAAGCATGAAGAATGTACATAAAGTTTTGAGAACCTTACAAGAGATGGAGAATTCCAGTTCAAGTAAGTGAAAGCTTTCTGTGTATTGGTTTATAATTGGAAATTGACCTGTACTAGCTGAGATGATAGTCCAGGGGCTTCCTTTTAGCTCTTCCTAACCAACCTTTCTCTTCAGTGACTGGGCTGCAAGGTGTCTCTGCAGGAGACATTTGAGAAGAAACTAAGCAAGTTGGTTGCCTCAGACTATGAATGGGTTGACCTCTGGGGAGACAAGAAATATCTCCAGGGAGGAACAGCACAGACTTGAAGTTGGGACCAATTAGGGGTGCAGGGTGCTGCCAACTTCATGTTTTTGGTGTTGACCACAGCATTGCAGTGAATGGACAATATCATAGACAGGATACTTTTTTGCATTTAAAAGTATTTAAAAGTTGCAACTTCATATAGATAAGAGAAAGCTAAGCATTTATTTCTATTTTTTCTTTTTTTTTGAGTCTAAGTCTCATTATTTTTGCCCATGGAACCACAGGTTCATGTTTCTTGGGGTACCACAGACTCAAGCAATCCCCAGCTTCAACTTCCCAGATAACTGGGATTACAGGTGCTTCCCACCATGCCCAGCTATTTTTTTGGAAGTAGGTCTCACTGTGTTGCCCAGGAGGGACTTGAACTGCGATCCCCAGTCCCAGCCGTGCTTCATAGGCTGTCGCTTACAGGCACACGTCACTGCCCGGCAGAATGTATTTCTACAAAGAAAATGCACTTCACCTTCCTCCGTAGTAGTTTGACTTAGTCAGATGGGTGTTTGAACTCTGATCTTTAAAAACAAGAGTTTTACTTCTGATTCGCTAAGTATCCAGGCAGTTTATTGCAGCCATTTAAAAGTGTTTAAGGATCAGGCAGTTTGCTGATCGTGCCATTGGCTACAGAAGTCACAGAACAACCTACCAGGTCATGGCCTAACAAGGGGGCAGCCTTCTTTGGAGGCAGTGATGGTGTGTATGGTCTGTAGAGAATCTAAAAGCAATAAGGAAGCGGACCAGAAGTCGATCTGCTTTTTATTATCACCATGCACTGGTGGATCTAAACAATGTCAGTGATAAATTACAATGGCTGCCACTGATCCCAGATGGTTCTTTTTATTTAGTTTGGGTGTTTTGGGGATGGAAGGGCTGGGCTGGCCTTTGCTGAGATGCCTTGCAGCTTGTGATCTACTTGGCAAAGAAAGAAAGGGCAAAAAGTGCTCAAGTTTGAACCAGAATTGGAGCTTTTCCTTGAGTGCACAGAACTGTGCTTTCCATAGGCAGAAAAAGAGGCACTGGGTCAGAAAAAGAGACACAGAGGGACCTGATAATAAAGGAACCCTCAACTGGGAAGGGGGAAGCACAGAAGAGGTGTGGCTAGAGCTGTGGCTTCACACCCGGGAATGTGCAATCAACTTTGAGGAGCTTCCCATTGGATTACTCCTGACCGTGTGTCTTGGCCATCTGGACAGTGTTTTCTGGTCTTATAGAATCCTGATCCTGCCCGTGTGTCTGTCCCTGCGCAGGATGCTGAGAGGTAGCAACCTCCACTCAAAGCATCAGTTTTTCCTGACCTACTGGAGAGCCCTGGCTTGGTAGACCAAAGGCAGAACTGGGGTTATTTCTACTATAGGGAGGCTCTGTTTCCTCACTGGGGATATATTACTTTGTAGCATTGTGATTTTTGTGAATAATCATTTAACCCCTTTTGATCCACTTTTCTCATCTCTAAATTGGGAATAGTAGGAGATCCTATCTCATAGGATTGTTGTGAGAAATAAATGAGATCCAAACCTTTAATGACTTAAAAACAGCATCTGGCACTTAGTGAACACCAGCTGTGCTTATGTTGAAGTGCTGATGTCTCAACCAAGTCATTTAACCTCTCTCAGACTTAATTTCCTCAACTGCAAAATAATGGGTAACTGGCAATTTAAAACCTAGCAGTATCAGGCATATAAATGTATGTTGAGTGGGAGACAGTATTGTTTTTATGTGGCAGTGGTCTATTTCTGAGCCCTGGCTGTGCTCTTCTGCCTCTCATCTCATGTCTGGCGAAATAAACTGATGTTGGTGAGATGTTCAAAGGTTTTTAGATCTTTGTGGAAGCAGTCTTAGATACAGAACTGTTTTTCATTGTTGAGCAACAGGAGACTTGAATTAGCTTGGCAAAGAGAAGCCAAACCTGTGTTCAAAATGTCTTCTCTGTACAGCTCTGAGGAGAGAAGGTCCCCTTTGATTTTGATTGTGTCACATCAATGCTTATTACATTTCTCCGTTCATTCAGTGCCTTTCTCTTTCTGCCCTGAAGCTACTCTTAAATCTTTCCACCTTTTTTTGGGCATGTCTTGTAGCACAGAGCCAGTCCTTAGTCTTGAGGAAAATGCACAGAAAGGTGCATTTTTTTTTTTTTTTTGAGGGGCTTCCCACTGGATTATTCCTGGCCTCCTTTTAGAGTGAATCACTCTAAAGTAACACTTTGCTGAATTTGAGTAGATTGCTAGATTTCAGAGGCTGGTGTATGTCAGTATAGATGTGGACTTGGACTTAGTGTGTGTCTTCACAACTTGACAACTTGCTGGCATCCTGATGGGCTTAGCCCTCTTGAGCTGGCACTTTCAGAATTGGGAGGTATCTTGGAGATGCTGTGGTTTAGAACCCAATCTCAACAGTCTCTTCTACCACATACCTGCCTCTCATCTAGCAACTCTGATCATCAGAAATCCTTACTCCAGCTGGGCGTGATGGCACATACCTGTAATCCCAGCTACCTGGAGGCTGAGGCTAGGTATCACTTGAGTCCGTGGGTTCGAGACAACCTCTGGCAACCTAGTCTCTAAAAAAAAAGAAAAGAAATCCTTACCCTCCTGGTATCCTTTGTAGATATGAGGCCTATTTTATTTCCTGTGAGAATATTTGAAAACAGCTCTTATACTTTATCCCCTCTCTTACCAAAGTTTTTCATTTTTCTGGGCTAAATGTTCCTCCATTCCTCTTCTGGTACATTTTAGTCCCTGATTTCTGCTTCTCATCTGGTTGTATTTCAGTATGTATGGCTATGTCATTCTTGAAGTTTACTGGAAATGACCACAGCATTGTACACTGAGTAGAAAGGAACTTTTGCCACTTCTGTTCTGAGTGCTGTATTTCTTTGACTGCAATCTGAGATTGCATTACTGCTTTTTAGCATCTATGTCATACTGTTGACTCATTTCCATGTGCAGTCAACCAAAATTGCACAGTTTGCCAGTTACTTGTTCTCCATTTTTAATTGTGCTGGTGGCTTTTTGAACCTAAAGAGAAAATGTCTTTTTTCTATTTTACATTTTCAGGATCCCACTAAATCCATTTTAGATGCTGGTTTGCCATATATTATATTGACTGCTTCTTATTGTTTCCTGTCATGTAGGAATCTGATAAATAATTCTCTTTGTTTTCATCCAAGTTAGTGGTGACCAGATCCAAGGCTTGAATCAGTCCATTGGGACAAACAACGTCTTTGGATACTAGCTCTCAGGTTCCAACAGGTTCTTACAGGTCCACTAACCTGTTTTATCATCAGTACTGAACCACAGGGATCTAGTTGGAGGGTGTCTCCTACTTTTCCTTCAGTTTCGTATCTGCTAAATCCATTGGACATAGGTAATTTGTAGATTTCGGAATCTCTACTCAGATATCCTCTTCAAGTTCCATGGTTTCCTGGGCTAGAACATTTTATATTTCCACTTGCTAATGGGGACTTTAGAAGCCATTTAGTTCATTTATAGGTAAATGAGCTGATTGATTCAGTCATTCAGCCAATGTTTATTGAACACCTAGTATGTGCCAATGGCTATTCTAGGTGCTGGGTCACAGAAGTGTACAAAATAAAGATGGTCCCCTTGTTCATATAGAATGTATATTCTAGAAAAGAATTTGATCAAAAGGGGAAGTGACTTTCCAAAATTTGCATAACCACCAGAGGGAACTGGACTGGAACACAGCTATCTTGTGTGGTCTAATAATCTTCCAACTGGGAAGATCTCCAGTTTTAAGAATTAAGGGATGGGCCAATATAATTTCTCTTGAATTCTCCCTAGTGAGAAACCCACAGCAGAAACCTTACACAGGGATTTAACAAAGTTTCCTCATTGCTAGAACTTTCTTCTTCTGACGTTTTGTTATTTTCTCCCTAAACCTATAATAGGTTGAATGGTGGCTGAAAGAATATTTGGGAGTCAGTGTGAAGAGCATTTGTTCTTAAGTCCTTCTTGTGACTTCAAACCCAATAGAAACTATGAAATTTACTCAGACCTCAGAAAATTTGGAAAAAGTGATGGGTTTTAGATTCTGTCTCTGTGAGATACAGACTGGCAGGAAGAATGACCCTCTGAGTGAGCTTTATGTTATATTGGCATGATTTCAGGCAGTACACAGATGAGAATTTTAGTTTAAATCCATAGCAATATCAAATGGGAATTTTTCACTTACTGCTTAGAAGGGTATTAAATAGGAAAAAAACTAAAGTTCATTTAAAGCATACATCTTTTATGTATATATGATAAAACTAGTGAGAAGCATTTGTAAGTGAATGAAGACTGCAAAGTGTTGGTGAAAGGAAGTATTTGAACTTTGTAGCTTTGTATTAAGGTTCATTTTGAGAACAAATTGAGGCTCTGTCCCATACTCTATGTGAACCTTGGGAATATTTTGATTTTTTTTCCTGAAAAATGTAGATTGACTGCCCTGAGGGTCATTGAGCATTAAATCAGATGACATCCCAGGATGACCGATAGTGGGCCATACCACAGAGTTGACACACAATAAATCTGAGTTGGTTTGCCTCCCTTGCTGTTTCCTAGCTGACTGTTTGACCTTTGCCAGTTTGTTCAACTTCTGTGGGCCCTCAATTTTCCATCTCTCAGAATTGAGACTTTGTACAACAACCTGACAACGTTTCCTCTTGGAAACTTGATTTACCCTTGGATGAGACCCTCTGTGAAGTGGCATATCCCTTAGTCTGTGGGCCCTTGAGGGCAGGACTGGGCCTCGCTCATGACTGAGTCTCCAGCATCAGCACAGTTGTAGGCTTGTGGAAAGCAGTCACTAAGCCTTCGTGCAGTGAAGTTGAGAGAAAATAGCCGTATTTTTTTCAGAGGATTTTAAGAGTCAAATGAAAGCAGTTTGAAAAGTGTAATATCCTAGTAAATGTATTTGTGGACTTTATACCCTTGTGTGAATCCAACTCAACAGGGCTCTTAATGAATAATAATGACAGTCTTGGCTTTCTTTCTTCCATAAGGATTACCTTCCAGAACTTCACTGGAAGGGCTGCCATGAAGCCAGAGGCCTCAAGTAAATTTACTGAGTAGCTCAAAAAGTTTCACTTTCATAGTTCCTTCTTAGAGCCCTGTAGGTTTCTTAACACTGAAAAACTGCCAGTCTATTTAATAAATCCTTTTTCTTAACAAGAATTCCCTCTCCCAAATTGTGTCAGCTTCAGGTTTCCCAAACCCTCTGGTTGGCCTCTACCAGAGGCTCTGGGAAGACAGGAAGAAGTCCTCTTTCTTAGCTTCTTTCTACGTCCTGCCCTTCAGCCTTGCTGGCCACTGGAGGTCACCTGTCCCCTTTGGTAAGCTTGCCACTTCCATGTGAACTGAGCAGCAAGCTGGCCAGAGCTAAGGCTCCCCTCTGGACCTGCTCAGATCAGGGCTGGCCTAGAGAAGTTGTGCATTTGCTTTCTTCTTTGTCTCTCTTGCTTCCTCTTTAATTTGTGAAATGCATTACTTCATGATACCAAACAGACTTACTAACTTTGCTGCAGAACATTTCTGCTCAAACTCTTCCACTTTGCCCCAGTGCCTTGCTCCTCTCCCAAATCCTGTAATCTTGACTGCAGACTCTCCCTTCATCTTTTATGGGCCTAGACCCTTTTTGCATCTTATATTTTGGTTAGGTCTTCCTACTTGGATAGACGTTGGGGGAGTCCATGTTCTGTGGAAGCTTCTTTCCTTTCTGGGGTGGGCCATTCTCACCATCCCCTAGGAAGTAGTTTCCCAGCTTGCTGCTTGTTATTTCCCATTTCCATATTAGCTGAGGCCTTGTCCATTGCTGCATTCCATGGCTCTTCCTTCAGCCTCACTATTGCTTATGCTGGTCCAGGACAGTTCCTAGGCCGAGGAGAATCCTGTGGAAGTTCTGTGAGCAGCTGTTGTTGGCCTCAGTGGGGTCTATGGTGTGGCTGGTGTGTAGGTCCCCAACCTCCCCTGTGTGCAGGGCTCAGCATCTTGCACTCTTAGGTAAGATGTTAGCTCTCCAGGTGTCTTGTCCTTTCCCAAATTTTAGCCACACTAGTGTCTTTGAACAGAAACCCAGAGGGTGCCCATGGGACTTCAGAATGTCATTTTGTGGACCTGTTGAACTGGGCCAGGCTAGGTAGGTGGATAGTTGGGGGATACTTTTAGGCTTTACCTTGGGGCTGCTGTATCCTGCAGTTCTGGGGATCCATGTACTGAGCTTCAGGTGAGTGGCCCTCCATGAGAATTGTGCTGAGTGAAGCCTGGTACTGCTCCCCTGCATGGCCTCTCCCAGTTGGGACCAGGGTCTCAACTCACCTTCCACAGTCCTTGATTTAGCAACTTTTGAAATACCTTCTCTCCAGGATAGAATGTTCTGATACTTATGAGAACTTTGCCCGAAAAGAACAAGGAGGAAGTTTGGGCATGTGTCAGTGGGCTGGAGATGGCCCTCTGGAAAATAGCCACATTGCTGAGGCCAGGAGTTGGCAAGGGGGACCTGGAGGGGTATGCCAGGCAGCCTTCCATGCTCCCTGACATCCTCACTCATTTCTGGAGAGTCTCCATTCCTTCTGCTAGATTGTTGGGTGTTGTTTTGAGTATATTTACGGTACAAATCTGGTTTGTTTGGCCCTAAAATCTGGCCTTTTTGAGGTGGTTCTGGTTGAGTCTTTTGTGGGATCAGTCCTGAGGGATATCCTGGACTTGACTTCTGGGGAAGGGTCATCACTTGCAGGCTGTTGGATTTACTGGTAATACCAAGAACTTATTATTCGGACCTTTGAATCTGCTTTGATCTTTGAAAGTTAAGAAGACATGACCCCCAGCACACAGGACAGGCTTAGTGACATGGCAAGGGAGTGGGCGGCACAGGGAGGTGAGGGAAATGAATGCACAATAATCAGCTTGTAAACATCCACTGGGTGGTACAATTTAGTGTTAAGAGAACAGACTTGGCAGCCAGACTGCCTTGATTCAAATTTCAGCTCTGCTGCTGACCAGCCATGTGACCTTAGATAATTCCAGAACATCTCTGTATCTGTTTCCTCAAAATGAAGATGCTAAGCTTCTCTTGGGCATGTTTTGGCAGAAAAATGAGCTAACAAGGGCAAAGCATTTAGTATAGTATCTGGCACATACTAAATACCAGGCTTCTATTTTAGTTCACTGCACAACACATGTGAGCCAGGGAATTTGTTCCTATTTATTCACATACAGGAGCTGAAGTTCAGAGAGTCTAAGTAACTTGTTTAAGGTTGCACAGCTGACAGTGGCAGGCACTGGGTTGAAATGCTGATCTTTCATACTCTGTTGTCAGCATACCCTAAAGAGAATAGCCTCTGGTAGCCAGAAACTTCCCCAAGGTCACAGGATATTGGGTATGGGTAGGCTGGGATCAGAAAGGAGATAATAAGTGCCAGACTTCCTCCACTTTCCGGCTTTCTGGATAATAGACACGGGTGTACTGTGCCCCCAGTCCTTTCTAGATAGAATATCCTGTGACTGTGACCGTTGTTCGCCATGTGCCCTCTCCTTCCATTTGCTGAGGTTGAGGTTGTAGCCCCCAACTTTTTTCTTTCTGGTGGGGCTTGTGTATCATCTTGTTGGGAGATCAGATGATATATGTGTCAACATGATGTCATCAGACTGGAAATTCCTTGAAATCTCTGTATGATTGTGTAGTCTTTGTAGTCTGTGTGCACTAATCAGGCTTTCTGATTTGGGACCTTTAGAGTTCAGTCTTTTGAAAGTTTCCCAGAGCTGTCAAAGCTGACTGGGGGGTGCCCATCCAGGGAAGGGGACTGGCCTACCTGTCATCAGGGGTCTGTAATGAATGCTGCACTGCTATGTTGAATTACTGCTTGAACTAAGTAGAATCAAAGATCACCTTTATTCAGACAGGAATAGAAAGCACAATTGCACTCACTTACAGGACAGCATGTACCCCACTGTGTACAGATTGCTGTTAAAAAGTTTGAATTGTTAAGTGTTTCATGTCTTTTCTACCAGAAGATTTATTTACTGAGTGGGTGGCAGAGAGCAGTTTGGGAGTCCAGTTTGCTTCTCCCTGAAAGCTCCCCTTTCCTGGTGATTTTTGAGCTTCCCCTTATTAGGGAACTTTGAGACACAAAGGGTAGTCTTAGAATGAGATTTTGTCCCACAGACTATTGTCCTGGGTAATGATACCACTTCACGTTTGAATAGATTGTTACATTCGAGGCTTACCACAGTTCCACCAGGGTGGTATTCTTATTCCTGTTTCATTGAGGAGAAACTGAGGTTTGAAAGGGTTATATCCGTTATCCAAAGTCACTTGACAAAGCTGTGAATTGGACCCGGGTCAGTGTGACCTCAAGACTCAGCATCTTCCTGCTATTTATCCCATGATTTCTTGCTTTCTAATTCTAGTAGCAGGAAACATGGGTGGCCTCACATGCTTTGGATGCCAAAATCATGGTAGGGCATTACATGAGTAAAATCATTCATTTCGTTCTGTTACAGTGGAAAGGGTCAACATTTTGTAGCTAAAGTTTGTTCAAATTTAACACCTGCTTTTTCATATGGCCTTGGGGGAGAAAACGAATCTTCCTCTATCTGTTTTCTCATTTGAAGATGGGATTAATAATGCCTGTCTTGTAAACTTGTTTTTAGGGGTTTTAGAAAATGATAGATATTTCCATTGGTTGGCAACTGTTAATCACCTTCCTCTGCCCACAAAGTACCAACTGCCATATTCCTGGACACATTTTCTGTATTGTAAAAGTAAGAAAAATTACGTAGTTTAGACATTATGTGTATTAACAATTCTGGAAAGCCCCACTCTGGAAAGAATCCCTTCTCAGTTCCTAACTCACACACTGATCTTCCTTTCTTTTCCTGAGTTCCTGGGCTTGATTCAGCATTCTGCAGGCAGATTTTAATTCTCCTGCCTTATGGTGTAGGAGCATCTGGTCTCATTTTTAGTAAAGAACGGGGTGCCTTGCATTTTCTTTCCTTCTTCTAGCTCCTTTTGTCTCTGTTCTTTGGACTTGATCCAGTTTTTCTTGTTTTTGGGCCCTGAGTTTCTTCTTTTGACTTCTTCTCTTTGTTCCTTGATTTTCTGGTTGTCTTCTGCCTTTCCACCTCTTTGGCCTGTGTAAAGTTTTCTTCTCACAGAGTTCTCAGCTACTTTTTTGCTTTTTCCAATGCTGACTATGCATTTGGGTTAGTGGCACCTTCTTTGTGTTGCTTTTCATTTTCCTCTGGGTTTCCAGAGTCAGACTGACAGTGCCCATGACCCCTACAGCCTCAGATGAGCTCCTGGTCGGTGTGAATGGGTCACTCTTATCACCTGGGCTAGAATCTCTACAGGCTCTTTGGGGACCTGGTTACCATTCAGCTTACCAGGTGATTTAATTCCTCATTCCAAGGGCTACCAACCTTACCTATCTTGGTTACTTTTCCTTGAGACATGGGTCTCACACATTCAGTGACAACTGATTCTGAAGTGACAGAGAGGGTAGAGGCTTACAACCCTGCTGCCCATTTCCCATCAAGAGGCAACAGCAGGGATGGTGTCTATATATCATCTCTCTTGTTACAGGCTATTGGCTGCAAGAGAAATGGAGAAATATTGATACTTTGAACTGTAGCTTTAGTGATTTAGGTTTAGTAGCCACTTAGAAGCTTGTTGAACAAATACATATGGAATTCTCTAAGGAATATGTGGTTCTCAAACTTATGGTACTCCTGTTGGTTCCAAAAGGGAACTCTGGCTTCAGAGGGTTCAGGGAGCCTAACCATAGCTATTATGATATCTCTTGAGAACCTTTCACATAATTGTCACCCATGACTTTATTAACGTATTTTGAACTTCTTTAATTTTCAGCTTGTTGTACTTTCTCTTGTAGTATGTTTGAGTCATTCCTTACACTCTTATTGTCCTTAGTACTTGCCTAACCCATCTCCATAGTAGATTCCATGTATGGAAAAGTGGACATCCTGAGAGCCCAAGTGACCTCTCCAGGGCCACATAACTGGAAAATTCTGAAATTGAGATTTGAACCATACTAGCCAGATTCCAGAAACTAAGATCTTTCAGGTGTATCCTCGTATCCCTCATGAAGTTTTCACTGTAGAGAAGGAAGTGTCTTCTGGGTTGGGAGCCCAAGCCCACATGAATAGCAGGGAGTTTCAGAGACTGTGTATCCACTAGGCTCCCAACCTCTTCTTACCTGCCCTCAGGAATTTACAAGGAGAAATAGGTGTAGTGCCTTTCTCCCTTCTTCATGGACCTGCACTTCCCACAGAAGCCCTGATCTTCCAGATGGGGTTTAGTTACCTCAGGGAAACAGGCAGGAGCTATCCTTGAAGATGTAGAGCCCTAATATCAGGAAAACAAACCAAAACTACAAAAATACTCAGAAAATACCCGAGTGTTTCTTACTTGTCCTTTTGTAGGAGAGGAATTTCAAGGTCTTGTTTATATGTTTAAACAAGCTTAGGCTAGGTAAAGCTGAGAGTTAGAATTTGGCTCCAGGCTATACCCATATGATAGGCTAGGGCTGAGGACCCTGCTGGGGTCCTATCAAGAAGAGTTTTTGGGTCTTGGATGCTGACACAGTCTCTTTCTCCACTTTTTTTCCCCTTTGCCTCCTCCACCCACTTCTCAAGCAGCTGATTGCTGTGGTTCCTTTTCTTGTTGAACAAAAGAGACTACAGCGATCTTGAAACTTGAGCTGGGGACGGGAGGGCACTGACCGAGAGTAACCCCGCAGCTCGCTCTCTCTGAGGGCTGCTGAGGGCTTCCTTTTTCTGCCTTCCTGCTGCCACCCACCTCATCCTCCCTCCTCCCCACCCCCCACCTCTTCTGCTGAGCTCTGGCAGACTGGAGAGAAGCAGTAGAACACGAAGTAGCTAGCCAGAAAGCATCCTCTGCGTGAAGGGCCTCTCCCCACCACACCTCCCTACCTACTGTGGAAGTGATTCCTTAGCTTGACCAGAGAGGCCTGGCCCAGAGCATTTGGCAGGAAACTGAGGGTTTTGCCCTATTTTCCCCCTCCACACAAAGACACATTTCGCTTGTTTTCTTGTTTTGTTCTTTAGACTCCAAGCTCCTGAATTGTTTTTTTCTCCTTTCCTTTGCTCCACCTACTGCTCTCAGAGAGAAGCTCTCAGGAAATGGGTAGACACTATTTGCTCCTTAGGCGTAGTGGAGCAGAATCAACTATTTTGGTTCATATTGAAGGAGAGCTCTCTTGGCCTTTTGCTGCATAGGGACTTCTGTCTTCTCTGCCGGCAGGTGGGACAAATGACTAATTTAGTGAGCAGCCCTGTTCCTGACAGCTGCTGCATTCTCTGACAGCAGTTATACACTCAGTAACCTCTGTGAACACCTGAGGCTGTCTGCGACTTCTCTCTGCAGTGTGCTCATACTCTTGTTCTTAGTTTTCATATCAATCTGTGGTTGTTGTTACCTCCAGTTTAGGCAACAACAGAGCAGAGACTTGAGTTCAAATGTGATTTCCCTTTACCTGAAGTATGCCTTTCATTACTGTGCATAAGAACACCTTTGAGATCATCATGTCCACATATTCTATAGATAAGAAAATTGAGTCATGTCAACTCACTTGGGCAAAGTTAAGTGGCTTTTTCCACTCAGAAAAGTGTTTCACTGTTTTTGCCTCCAATTGTTTGTCAGGCCTCCATTTTCTTAGTAGTTATCTTCCTTCTATGCCCATCTTGACAGTCACTTTGTAGATGTGATCATTTCTATTGATTGTCTATAAAATCTAGACTTTCTAGGTACATTAGACAGTGGAATTCTAAAGTTACATCAACTACAACCATTTTTCTGTCTTCACATTATAGACAGTATCAGCAGAAAATAAGCAGAAAGTACTACTTAGTATTTCCCCCCACCTCTAGCCAGGCAAATACCTCTCTCTTATGCCTCTCTCTCTCTCTCTCTCTCTCTCTCTCTCTCTTCTCTCTCTCTCCCTCCCTCCCTCTCCCCTTTTTCTCTCCCCCCTACTTTCTACTTTCTTTCTCTACTGTCTCTGTCTCTCTCTCACACACACATACACACATTCCCCTTAGATCATAAATCCAACATCTCAGCTCAGTCACTTCTGTGTTCCTGTCAGTTCTAAAAGCTTATGCTTTAGGGTCAAATTAGCAGTGAAGCTAATGAGGTCAGCCTTCCTGAGAGTGAAATGGTAATAGTCACTTTAAAATACTTTGCTTGGTGCATTATCCTGGACCTTCAGGGACATTTTCTCACTTAACCACCCAGCTCAACCCTGTGAAGTGCCCCTGTTATCCCCGTTTGTCTGTGGACACTTCCCCACACTTCATTTCCAGGTTCTGCTCTTCTGACTTTCTTCTTGACCTAGACTGATGCTGCTGAATGGACTCAAAGAAACTTCAGCTCCATGATTTTACCCAGTTTTGTTTCACTCTTCCCTAACCCCACTGCAAGGGTGTTTACTTCTTTCTAATTGACTGTTTCCAAATCACTGCAGTTGATTATTTAATTCCCATATATATTCATTCCTTCCTTCCTTCCCCATGCCAGGTATTGCTAAGATTTGCAAACACAAAATCCTGGCCGTCAAGGCACTTCTTTTTTTCTGAGGAGAAGGATGTATAGCTTAGAAAACTGCAATCTCACTTGTACCATACTCAAGGAAAACACAAGAAGCTACCTAATATGGCTTGAGGGTGGGAAAGTCAGGGTGGGATTCCTGGAGGAGATAGCTCATGGACCAAGTCATAAAGAAGGGGTAGGCTGTGAGGATCAGGATTGTTTCAGACATTTAGCTTCCTCACGATTCTTGACTTCATCAGTTTGCTTGCCTGCAGCATAGTGAAGAAACAGATCAGAAGCACATGACCACCCTTTTCTGACCTTTAGCCACATTCCTCGCTCTCTTCCTTCCATCCTATTTCCCACATTTTAGCTTTTAAGGAATATCTTCTTTCTGTGTATATGTACTTCTTGGTTTATTTATGAACCAACCACATTTATTGACAACCTACTGTGTGCACGCACTGTGTCTACAGGGTGTTTTTGACCCTTGTTCTTATGGGCAGCCATTCCTTCCTCTTGGTGAGATCCTGCCTCTGCTTTATGGATTCACCCCTTCTGCTACAGTCTGCTGGTGAGCCTGACTGGGAAAAACCTTTGTCAGGAATGACATGCTTGGTATCATTTATTGAGCATCTACCAAGAGCCAGTTGCCCCCTACATGTAATTTATATGACTTCAGAAGGTGAATACTGCCACCCTTCCCTCCAAGGTAAGGACTCTTGCTCTCAGGATGGCAAAATGAATTTCTCAAAACCATAATAAACAGCAGAGTCCAACCTGAAACTTGTGCTGATCGCATACCACTGATCTCTGTCACACCATTGTTCCAGATTTGACTGAAATTGCTAAAGGAATTTTTCTGAGTCCATTCCCTGGGCCCCAGAGATTTTGATGAGCTGCTGGGGGAGAGGTGACTTGGGCATTGAAATTTTTGGAATGGTCACTCTGGGAGGCTGATGGGAGACAAAGCTGAGGAGCCCCACGATACCAGAACACTTCTCTGCACCCACACTGTCTGTGACTGTTGGTGGGGTTTTCAGATCCGTTCACACGTGTGGCATCCACGTGACCAGAATGAGCATTCTCTGTAGCTAGGGATTTTCGGCCCTCCCTGCTGCTTCCCCACCCGGCGACCTCACCACGCTGAGTATGTGTACTGCTGAGGGTTGTTGACTCTTTCATCAGCCCCTTGGTTCTTATGTCTCATCCAGGGGTTTCACTGATAGGCGCTTGGACCTTGATCACATACAGCTGTTCCCATCCTCAGAGCCTGTTGATGTAACAGAAGAATCTTATAAACACACTGACCACTCACTGGTCTCCAGGGTGTAGCTCATGCCCTAGATTCATCACAAGTGCAGCCTCCTACATTTACTTCAGCAGCCCTGCCAGGAGGGAGGAGGCTGTTCCGAAATTTTCTAGCAGGACATCTGTGTGCAGCTCTGACTTTTCACACTCGGGAGGAATTTGAGGCTCATCTGGCCAGTTTGTGTGTATATTTTGTTCTGCCAGGGTTCCCAGAGCTCCTTTTACTGGGAAGGCAATGGAGACATGTTCGGTGAAATGATCTGGCAAGTAAATTGATACAGAGCCCAGGGGAGACCCACACTCAATGCAATGTTTTCTCATTGTTCTGCAGTGGTTGGTGTCTGTCTTTCCACACTGGGTCTCAATGGAAATCACCAGCTATCCTACCTTCCTTCTTGTTTATTCCTATCATAGGGCTATGGGGACACCCTTTGTCTCCCTGGATTGTAGTACTAGCCACCAGGAGTCTTGTGGTGTGAGAACTGGTGGTTGTTCTGACAATGTGGGGCCCCTCTTAGACCTGCTCAGCTGAAAGGGAATCTCCATTGATGCTGCTCAGATACTTCTGGAATCTTCCCCTTTCCTAGTATTTATTCTTCAGCCATCAATCACCAGCTAGTGATTCTTCACCAGGGTCTAACCTGAACTCTGGGATACAGAAACAAAACATGTGTTCTGTCTAATATGTATTTATATAGGGTGCAGTCCAGTAGGGATAATAAGCAAATTAAACAAAATCCTGAAAGTAGGGGTCCCAGATCCCCTGCATTAGATATTTATTAAATAAGCATAAAGCAGCATAAAGGATGCTGCAGGGTAAATGATTTGGTCAGGCTTTTTTCCTTCATTAGCCTGTTTACCCAATATCTGGGGTACTGCATCTTACCCATGATTGTGCTGTCCAGTGGGTGTGCACTTGTGTAAGTGTACACACCTGGGCCTAAGAGAGAGAGGACAAAGGGTGCAGAGAATGTGTGTGTGAGGGGAAAAAAAACCCTCCAGTGTCCAGAGAAAGAGCGTGAAGATTCCTGGGGAGGGGGAGGTTAGGTGTCTCACCTACTGCCCACTCAACCTACCCACCCCTGCCCTGCCTGGTGTGTCTGTGTAATTGCTGCTAAAACCAATGAAGAACATACATAGATTGATGAGCCTGATCATTCCCCAAGAATTGGCAATGAAGATGGTTACATTACAATGCTTATTCAAGTGTAGAATCTGAAGCCCTAATGCAAACCTGCTACTTGAGAAGCTCTGGGGACTAAACCCAAGAAACTGCACTTTAGCATGTTTCCCAAGTGGATTTTGGGCACTCTGATATTTAAAAACTACAGAAGTGTGCACACCAGTAGCGCCAATGATGAAGATGGGGAGTACCAGGCAGGTGGTATTGCAGGAGCACTTACTGAGAAAGGATACTCTGGGCTTAGGGAGATCTTCTTGCAGAAGTTGTGAGGAGTAACAAGAGGGAACCAAATGAGGTATGGTCAGTCATTTCTCTTGACATGTGACACATGGTTAATTTAGCCTTTCTGTAAGTCTCTATCAGTGGTTCGTTAAGCAGAACATTCCTGGGATGGGCAACCTTGATGGGCTTTTGGCTGAGCTCTTTCTTAGATGCCCTTGATGTCCGCACATGATGCCCTTACTCCCAGGATTAACTCCTGTCCTTGCTAGGCCTCACCATAGCCCCACCTTGGGCTCAAACCTCTTCTCTGTAGTTAAATGATTTGGGTTTGCAAGGTTTGCCCCCTAGAGGTGGGTTAGTGCCTGGACCTGTGGGCCAAAGTCCATCAATGATGAAGGCCTGGCCGGCCCTGTGGTCAAGATGAGTTTTTTTTCATTAGTAAAGGGAAGAGGTTGGGTTATTAAGAGGGTAGGGCAGAAGGAGATGTGGACAGTCAGATGAAATAGGGCAGGGAAAACAATAGCATTTCAGAGGCAGGAGTCCCTCCCATGCATCTGATCAGAAACCTCTTGCTCTGGAGATGAAGAAGCTGAGGTTTCAGAAATGTGATATGAAACACTGAAAATGATACCACCAACCATGACTTTCAACCTGGGGGACCAAAATTCTGGATCTCTTAGAAGTACTTTTTCAGCTTTACTGTAATTGGACCTTTTTAAATGTATCTGGAAGGCTTTTACTTAAAGGGTTTCTGTGTGGAATCCTCCAGCAATGCATTATTCAGTAGGGCTGACTTTTAAAAATCTTGGCCTATGTGTTTTCTTAAGGCACAGCAGACTTGGGTTCTGGAGCTCTGTGTCATATGTGCCATTCCTGGGTTAAAATGAAAGTGGGTTTATCTATGAAAGAGCTTTGATATGCGCACTGCACTGAAGAAGTTGATCTCAAAGTGGGGACCCCAGTCCAGCAGCATCTCTGTCACCTGGAAGCTTGATAGCGATGCATGTTCTCCAGCCTTATCCCAGGTCCACAGCATCAGAAACTCAGGGAAGGAGTGGGGGTAGGGGTCCAGTGATCTATGTTTTAATAAGCCCCCAGATGATACTGGTGCACACTGAGCTTCATGAACCACTGTATCAAAAGGAAATCAGTTCCCTGGACGTCTGGGAACACGGCTTTAAATCTCTGATATTAACTAGTAAGATGGCGTCAGGCAGATGGCAACAATAGGGTCAGTGTCACGAGTTTCAGATGAATGGGTGACATCCTTTAATAGATTCAGCCTTTTGCTTGAAAACCCCCGAGAGGCTGTGCATGAGTATATAGTCATGCTGCACTGTTTGAGCTGAGTGACCGCCCTGAATGTGGGTCTATAGGTCTTCAGAGAGCAATTTTCTCATGTCTTTCCTGATAATGGGAAACTCCCTGAACTTCATTTCTCTGTGTACCGAAGCCAGAAGACTGAGCTTATAAATCAGTATAAAATGAGGTAACCCATGCTATGTTAGTTTTCTAGTTTTCTCCATCTGCCCCATAATGACTTTTTGAAGTTACTTTTTAAATGAAAATACACCACTGTTTCTCAACAGACTTGAAGCTTCAGGATTTCCTTGTGGACAATGAAACCTTCTCTGGATTCCTGAATCACAACCTCTCTCTGCCAAGGTCCACTGTGGACAAAATGCTGGGTGCTGATGTGAGTCTCTATAAGGTGAGGTGCTACCTTCAGCTTCCTCAATGGAGTTGATGGCAATAACATGAGTTTGAGAGTGCCTGGAAAGAAATGAATAAAACCCTGTTTAGGGTACATGAGTTATTAGGGTTATTCATACCTTCCTGCCATTGGCCTCTATGACTAGCACCTGTGGTATTTTGCCCTCCCCATGATTGTACACACCTGGCCCAGTGGGTGTGCACTTGTGTAAGTGGGCACAGCTAGGCCTAGGAGGGTGGGGATGAAAGAGCAATGTCATACTGGAGAAAGGGGAGAGACTCAAGTGACTGTGTCTTTTTTCCCTGTTCACCATTAAAAATCCTGTGAAAGTAATGACAGGGGCTCCAACATCTAGAACCGATGATGAACCTACCCAGATTGGGGTGGTTGCAAAACACCCTGTGTTTGTAATGGCACTAAAGGAGGTTGATAGTTCAAGTTCAGCTTTGCTAATTTTGCTTCCCTGCTTAGGCTAACTTTACCAAACCATCCAGAGGGTGGAAATGCAACCTGGCGTCATGGACCAGCTGGTTGAAATAAACTGATTTTCTGCTTGTCAGCTGGCATTTGTTGACCCTAAGAAGGGGATGAATTTAAGTTAAGGTGAATTAAGCATTTAAAACGTTTTCCCACAGTTTTGAGACAATAACTGGTATTGAGCATTTACATAGTAGTGTTATTTATAAACTTGAAGACAAGCTTTTTAAAAACTAAAGCTTCCTTTAAAGACATATAAGAAATATAGATGGAGAAAGTGCTTTTTTTAAATTATGAAAACAAGGCAACATTAGTATTTATTTATCTATTTATTTACTTATTTTAGAGACTAGGTCTTGCTATTTTTGCCCGTGGAACGGCAGGCTCTCGTTGCCCGGGGTACCACAGACTCAAGCAATCCCCAGCCTCAGCTTCCCAGGTAGCTGGGATTACAGGCGCGCACCACCACGCCCAGCTATTTTTTTTTTTGGAACTAGGAATCGCTATGGGCCCCAGGTGGGACTCGAACCGCGATCCCTAGCCCTGGCCGCTTCATAGGCTGAAGCTTACAAGCACGAGCCACCGTGCCCGCCAGTATTTATATAGAATTTAACCTTAGATCCTTAGAAACCCTCATCTGGCATCAGCAGGTACCTCCCCCAGCCTGTGGGTCACATACCAGGTTGCACAGTTATTGATTTTCAGAGAAGCTCTGCAAGTTTCTTCTCTGGCAGAAAGAGGAACTGCCTTCTTACCATGTCTTATGTCTCCATATTAGTTTATCTTTACAATAAGCGGAAGTGGTAGGAGTGTTTATGCTTGAAAATAAGGTCTTTGCTTTACATGATCTGAAATTTTTAAAATTAGAAAAATGTGCTTTCTGCTTTTCCTTATGCAACTAGAAAAACAGGCCTAGTGTTTACCAATTGTATGCTTGGGAGATGAGCCAAAGGCAGCAGGCAAGCGAAAATAGTTCCATTTAACATGATTTCCATTACCCCCCGCAATTTCGTATCTGTCACAATGATCAGTTTAAAGTAAGGGCCAGATGAGGTATGGAGGTGGTCCTTGCAGGGTAATTAGTGCTTCTCTGTAGTCAGTGTTCTTAACCAGACACTAGAGGTAGGCTGACAGCTTGGCAGCAAGGACTAATTAGAGAAAGGAGTTAAACTGAAGTGCGCTTGAATATCTGGCAGTAAGTGAAAATTAATGGAAACCATGGCAGGCCAAACACTTTGCAGAGTTAGGAGGCTGCATGAGTGTGGACAGGTTTTTGGTCCTTCACTCACGCACAAGCAGGTCAGGCTGCTCTAAATTAAATTAAAAGGAGCTCTAAATTAAATTAAAAGGAGAGGTAGTAAAGGAGTAATAAAAAGTCTGCATCTTCCTTTTATTTATTCCATAAATATTTACTGTCTTTGGATAGAAAGTGAGCAAGAAAACCAAAGCCCTACTGCTTATTAAACTTGGCTATCTAGTGGACAGTAAGGGCCATATGTAAAGAAGTACAGTTTTTTTAGACCACCAGAGACTCCTTACACGAGATGTGGTCAAGAGAGGTTTTCTGGGAAATGATTAGAGTATATTAGAATTGGCCTATCAAAGAGATGAAAAAAGGCTTTACTTTCTGGTTCTTTGGGGCAAGTAAACTGAGTTCCAAATTCTGAAATTATTTGAGCATAGTTCTGTGCATCAGTTAAATGTCTGTACCTGAAAATATGTGGCATAAATGCTTTTCACTCCAATAATTCAGCTTAATCCTAGTTTTACAATATCATTAATTTCTTTTAAAATTTTTTTAATAATTTAAAAATTTTTTGTGGGAAGAAAACAATATCATTAATTTCTTTTTAAAATTTTTTTAATAATTTAAAAAATTTTTGTGGGAAGAAAACAAGTTACATAGATAGGTATACATATTGCAATATCATAATTATGAAATTATGCAAAATAATATATAATGTCATTAATTTCAAAATAAGGAAATGAAGCAAGATGAGGGTTTTACTAATGAGAGTGGCTTCAGGAATTCATCTCTGAATTCTTACTTGCTGAGTTGTGTGTTACACTTTTGAGAAAAAGTTTGAACTCAACTGTTTCCCTTTGCAAGAAGGATAAGAGTGTGGCCATCCACCACAACGTTCAGGTTTTAAATGTCCTGTTAGATTGTGCCTTCAAATTCAGTTAATGCCTTGGATTGTTGCAGTGATGTCCATTCTTCTAAGTTGTATGGATGGGAATTCTTTCTACACATTTCAAGGAGCCAGCTTCCCCTCTTTGTAATCCAGTTTTGCCCATGTCTCTCTGCATGAAATGCTTCCAGGTATTTTTGCAAGGCTACCAGTTACATCTGACGAATCTGTGCAATGGATCAAAATTAGGAGAGGTGATTCAGCTTGGTGATCAAGATGTTTCCAAACTTTGTGACCTTCCAAGAGAGAAACTGGAAGCAGCAGAGAAAGTACTTCGTTCCAACATGGATATCCTGAAGCCAATCGTGGTGAGTAGACTTGCTGTGTGGAGAAGCTTCAAACACTAGTGCTTTTGGAAATGGGAATTTATTCCTTGGACAACCTGACTTTGTTTTTGTAGAAACAGGGCTGGTTGGAAGTTGGAGATTTAATTTAGCTCAGTGGTTTTCTAATTGTTCTTTCAAACTTTTGGGCCATCTCCCAAAGAATAAATGGGGTAAGAATGAGTTGGGTGTGGTTCTGAATCCAAGTCTAAAGTCCCTGGTACCCAGATTCAATCAGAGAAGACCTAGTATTTTATGTTATTTTTATAGTATAATTCCAGGTTTTAAGAGTTCATTTGATGAAAGAGTTCCTATGATTTGGAAAATGTCTCAAAACCATTAAGGGGAAGATGGATGTCTATTTGTCTTTAAAAAACCCGTCAAAAAGGCGACATGTACTGTCACAGTGGGAATACCCTAGTATTGCATAGACACTCTCAACAATTAGCATAATAACAAAGTTGCATGAACAGAAAAAAGAGATTCCTGAGTCTGATCAACCTAGGAATCAATACTTCGGAGTTGCAGTTCATGAAAATACACTTTATTCTTAATCAAAGAATGCAGATAAATCTGAGCATATTGGGTGCCAGGATGTTGTACATTGTTCCAGAATAGGGATAATTCTCTGGATTTTCTGAGAGCTCTGGTGAAATACTCCTCCACCAACATCCTTTAGCATCCAGTTTTTCATTCTTTCCTATTCTCCAAACAGCACTCTATGATTTGTCAGTAGGTTCTGGCACAGCTGTGCCTGCGAATAGTTTTCTCATTAGAATAAAAAAAATTGGACTCTTCTGGAATATTGTGTAGCATAGTTATTTTATAGAACTAGAGCCTCCTAAAGGGTACTGATAATGTCCAGGAAATGTGCCTGGATCATACCCTGGAATGTGACCTTAGAACACATCTCAACATTTACACTCTTCACTTCATCAAGCTCTTGTATCCTGGTCAACTCTGTGATGGCTGTAGTTTCTGCCTGAGGTGAAGGTGGTGATGAAACTTAGAGTTCTTGGGTGCTTTTGTGGCAGGGTTGCTCGTGACCCAGTCAGTTTGAAGGTTATAGGCCTACTGCTAGGTTCTGCTTAGTTGTGTTCCGGAAGTGTTATATTCTCTTCAGCGCTTAAACAATGATTGAATTGTTTTGTTCAGTGCTCTGCGATTCTGTTGGTTCATGTTTCTAATATAAAATTTTTAAGTAAGATATATCTGGATGGGGATGTTTATAACCTACTTAAGAGCTCATTAGCTTTTTGTGTAGACTTTGACAGACCATTGGTTCCTTTCATTTTGTGGAAGATGGTAGGGTAAAGGTTTTTACAAATGGTAGACACTTTTCTTGGACTGTTTTGCCTACCAACTTCGCAACAAGGCAGAAATGGTCATCCTTCCAGACAGAATGATTCAAATTTTGGAAAGGTGGTGCTTTTTGAAGACATAAATTATTCTGTGGCTAATTCATTGTTTCATTTGTTTATTAGTTAAACATATTGTGTGTACATGTAAAATTCCTTTACTCATAGAAGGTCTTGATTATTCTCTATGTAGTATGGACTTTGTAATATAGCAATCATAGTTTCAGTTGAAAAACCTCTTTGATTGGGAGACTTAGCATGCTCTGTCATGAGCATATGGAAGTGTGTTGTCAAGACTGTCATTTATATCATAGTCCATCCTCTTGTGTTATGCTTATGCCTTGTGAATCAGTTGAGTCATGCCTGGATATTGATCAGAATGGCTACCATATGCTTTCTGTGCATCTTTCAGGTTCTGGTCTTGTCTGCTGTTGCTAGGGATCTTGTTATAACATCAGGAAATGGAATGCTCCCCTATGGAAACATCATAGAGATTTCTCAAAATATTAAAAATAGATCTATCATGTGCACCAGAAATTCCAAATAGCTACCTGAAGATGCAAAAGCACTAATTCAAAGGGATATATACACTCCTATGTTCATTGCTGTCTTATTTACTATACCCAAGCTATGGGATCAAACTAAGCACCCAAAGACACAATGGAATACTACTCAGCTGTACAAAAAGATAAAACTCTTGCCTTTGTGACAACTTGGAAGTCACTTGAGAGGATTATGCTAAGTGAAATAAGCCAGACAGACAGACACTGCATGCTATCACTTATATGTGGAATACAGAGAAATATAAAAAGGAGTCAGATAAAATAGGACCAATGACGAAGCTTAGAAATTTGTTAAACCGACTATCAGAAAGGAAGGTCACTAAACAGACTATCAAAAAGGAAGGGAGAGGGAGGAGAGCAAAGTGGGGAGAGACTATAGTGGAGTATCTTGGTGGTGGCATGGTGGCTGTGGCATGATGCTGCTATACCTCTAAATCACAATCAGTGATGCAAACAAATAAAACAAAATGAGGCTCTTGAATTAAAATTTAATGAGTAGTCAGAAAGGTTCTGTATAAAGGGTACCTTGGGGGATGAAATGACATCTCAACTCTGAAATATGACTTATTTATTGACTTAAATTGTCTTAATTGGAGCACTGGGATTACTATTTATAGACATCAAACAGCATTTTACTCCTGCCACTTGGTTGAAGTTTCAGCATTTGTAGGAATAGATGGGCATGGTGTGCACTGTCACTGCACATGGACAATTAATTGCTCCAAGAATCATAACGGGAGCAGCAACCAGTCTCAGACCCAACATCACAGGGCTAGAAACTCATCTATTAATGGTTTTGTCACACATGTCAATTTTCAGGCGTGTGCGAGAGATATTTTGAAATCTCTATCTACCCCACTTTTTTCCCTTGTGGTTGGATATTTTCTTTTTCCAGCCAAGGGTATTCTGTCACTTTCTCTTAGGCCTCCTTCAGTCTCCAGCTGACCTCTGGCCAGCAGTGTTTTGACAACATGGGGGAAGTGTGCAGAGTGGAAAGGGCATGGACTTGGGATCAACTGCATCTGACTTCAGTCACTGCTTCAGCACTTAACCAGCTGTGTGACCTTGGATAAATCATTTAGCCTCAGTAAAGCCAAGTTTCCTCTTCTGTTACATGCAGTTAATGTAGTTTCTCCTTTGTTGTGAATATAGGTCATACATATGAAGAACCCACCATGGTATAACTAGGTGCTCAATAATGTTAATAATTTGATTGTTACAGAGAATGCAAAATATGGGACCAAAACAACTTTTGGGAAGTTAAAATTGTTCTTCTATAGGTCCATACTAGAAATTGGATTCATACCAAACAAATGAGTTCTAAAAGATTTTGATGAAAAAATTGTATTCTTTGCCTAGATTGTTTCTCAACTGCTTACCCGGTAGGTTCTTATATATGTTTATTCTTCAGTTATACCTTGCTTAAAAATTAATGCTAGGCATCAGAATACTGTTGTGTCCTTTAAGTCTTGTGGAATTAAAACCAGTTGTTATTGAGTATTGTGCTTTTTCACTTAAAAATATAATCACCAAACAGTATGTTTTTGTTGAGTATGTTCCTGAGATTCTTGTAAAGATGACTTCCTGATAAATATGAGTCTCTGATAAGTGATGGGTGTTAGTAATTATTTCTTCTGTTATAGGTGCACATAGTTATGAAGTCTTGTGTGTCAGTGTTCATAGTATTTGTACTATTAAGGTAATAATCTTTAGGAGGAATTCAGTGGCAGTAATGTCTTTGGGTTTACCTCTGGATAGTTTGACAGAGCAGGTAAACCTTCCCTTCCCTCCCTGGCAGGTCCTTCCTAAAGCAGCACACACACATTTTCCTGATAGGAGAATATATGGCACATTTTCCTGATAGGAGAATATATGGGGGCCTCTCTTGGCCATCCCACAATAATGTCACCTCTGCTTTGGACTCTAGAAAGGAGCCATAATAGTAGATCAGCAGATTTTGACCAGAGAGATTCATATACTTCTTTGTCATGGTCCTTACTAACTGTATTGATTTTTTAACACTATTTTAACAAATTATTACCAACTTAGTAGCTTAATACATCATAAGTTGTTTATCTTACAATTCTGTAGACCTGAAGCCTGGGTACTGCATAGCCCTCTGGGGCCACTAAGAGTCTCACAAGGTTGAAAGTGAAGTGTTCATAGTATTATATTCATTTTGGAGACTCTGAAGATGAATCTGCTTCTGGTTCATTCAGGTTGTTTGCTTAATTCAGTTCCTGACAGTTGTAGAACTGAGGTTCCTGTTCCCATGCTACATCAACGAAGCTCTTGCTTCCAGAGGCTTCCAGTATTCCTTCACAATGTGCTCATAGGGCGCCTCTCCAGCCTCAGTAGGTCTCTGTCCTACTTCACATGTCTCTGCTTCTAGCCTGAGAAAGTTCTCTGTTTTTTAAGGCTCATGTGATTAGCTTGGACTCACCTAGATAATCAAGGATTGTCTCCATAATTCTAATACCATCTGTGAACTACATTTTATCTTTTCTTTTTCTTTTCTTTTTTTTTTTTGAGACTAGGTCTCGATCTTTTTGCCTGTGGAACTGCAGGCTCTCGTTGACCAGGGTACCACAGACTCAAGCAATTCCCAGCTTCAGCTTCCCAGGTAGCTGGGATTACAGGCACATGCCACCACACCCAGCTATTTTTTTGGAATTAGGTCTTGCTGTGTTGCCCCAGGCAGGACTCGAACCGTGATCTGTAGCCCGGGCCGCTTCATAGGCTGAAGTTTACAGGCACGAGCCACCATGCCCGGCATTGAACTACATTTTATCCTGAAATGTAACCTATTTAAAGGTTCTGGGGATTAGGGTATGTACAATTTTGGGGAGGTCATTTATCTTGCCACAAAAATCTTTTGATTGGAAGGTATGTTCCAATACATCTTTGAAGTGCCCTTGACTTCTCCTAGTTCCTCTTGAGCCCTGTGAACTTGTCTGCCCACATTTAGAGAGGGACTGTAAAGTACAATAAACGCTACACATTACAGGGAGGGCAATGGCTTTGGGAACACAGCATGAGGTCAACAAAACCAACAGCTCTAAGTCTGGGTTGTACCAGGTGCCATTCTATGCATCCAAGGCTCCGCTTTGAACAAGGCAGACAACAGGTACATTGAGCATTCATTCCAGTGGGCGTGGAGCACCAACTTTAAGGCTGAGATGGGGGAATTTAAGGAATTCTCCACAGTTTTGGCCTGTAGTGTGGAGGGCTGTCCTCCTATCCCAGTTTCACTGATGACCTCCCAACAGCTCCCTGGCAGCAGTTGTTGTCAACGTGGGATACTATGAGCCATGGCAGAAGGAATGTGGGCACCAGTCCTGGCTCACCACTGTCTCAGTGATGTGAAGCTGGTGTTGGATCTTTGAACTGGAAAAAACAGGGTCTGATTCTCGAGTTCGGAAGGACAGAAAACAGATTAATCTCTAGCGCCACATAACCATGTGTTGTATTATCTTGACCTATGATGATACCTTCACCCTAAAAGGGAAAGTTCTGTTTCTCTGGAACAATGAGTTCTGTTTACATGTCATCTGATGCATGCAGCACATTCCTGCAAAGGCAGAACTCAGTTTGTGGGACAAAGGAGGTGAAGTGAGTGTGCCCTGAGGTCTCTGGGAGACCAGTGATCTCATAGGGGGCTGTGTATTCTAGATGGAACAGATGGGGTGAACAAATCCATCTTTGTCTTGGAGGGTCTTTGTTTGATGTCTTCGTATCCTTAAACAAGGACTCCGAATACAGATGGGACTTGACTAGCAGCTTTTTGGGACTAGATGCTTCAACTTGTCACATTCAGTCCTAGTAGCATTTGTGTGGGGGTTCTTTTGCAGGAGAAAACACTTGCTTTTCCCCTCTCCTGCCTGAAATTCAGACATTTGTGGGAAGTATCAGATTTTGTTTGGCTTTGTTTGATTTTACTGCCCACCTGCTTACAACATATGCTTTCACTTGGCAAGCAATTGCAATCCCCATCATTTTGTGTTTGGTAAGATGACATGCCTTGCAGATTTACTCTTCAGAGTCTATGTTCACCTGATTCCTATTGAAAAATTGGAGTGCAGAACTGAGGAATAAATTGGTGAATTTAGCAGAGTGTTAATGTGTCTACTCAACTCCATCTGTGCAGACATTTTTGCTCAATTATACTATTTCTTCCTTGAAAAGTGTTGCCATTTTAAGGTAAAGGTTGATTTTGGTCCTGAATGAAGTGATAGGAGGTGTATTTAACTATGTTTAGAAGCAGCAAAGAAATGAAGTATTTGAATACATTAACTAGATCATATTTAAAATTTAAATTGCTGAACTGCATTTTAAAAGATTAGTAGTTTTCTCTGACATGAGTTTTATAATTCCCCACTTCAACAAAAAATGTTCAAATAGTCCTCAAAGTAAAACTCTGTCATGTAGATCACTGTGAAAAAGCAATGATTGCTTCTGAGTGGAGATAGTCTGTGTACCTGTTATATGTCTTACTTATTTTCAATTTGAACAGAAACAAATCCCAGCTCTCAGTTGGATTTCTGCATAGGGGCATAGTGGAGTAAAGACTTGAAACTACTTTATGAAAGTGTTTAAGAGGAGTGTGAAATGTCTCAGTGAACACACTGTAATGTGTTCTTGGGAAGAAAACAAAATTGTGTATTATATTGAATGGTTTTCAAAAGTACCCACTTTTTACTTTATCTAGCAGTAGAGACTGAAAAATTTGGATATAGATAAGATTTTTGTAAACTGAGAAATTTCTTTTTTTATAATTGATAGGATATATATGATAATATATAATAATATATATGATATATGAGCTATATGATAATAAATAATAATATATAATATATAATTGATATATGATAATATATATGATTATATATATGATAATATATAATAATATATAATTGATAGCATATATATGCAATGATGTAATATATATATGACATCATGTAATATATATATTACATCATTGTATATCCCCAGGTTCTCCCACTACCTTGTCACTAATGAACCATTATCTTAATCTCTAGTGCTCATCCCTCAAACAGGAATTTTCAATTGCATTTCAACTTTACCTATGTTCTTTATTTCATAATGACTTCAAATTAGTAGTATTATCTTCCTATCTTCATCATTTTGTATAAGTGGGCATCTGTAGGCAAACATTTCATTCATTAATCAAATACTCTGGTCCATGCCATGCAGTAGACTAAGGACGCTGTCAGTGAGCAAGACTGCTGTCGATGAGTTCCCTGCTGGTGAGACCCTTGGTTGCCCTGGTAGGACTTTCTGAGCCAATCTTTGAAGATCACGAAAGAAGCGGAATAGAGGGTAACCAGATAAAGAACAGGGAAGACAATGTTCCAGGCAGAGGAGAGGGCATGTGCATGGTCCAGAGGGGATTGAAAAGAGAAGGTGGCATTTATGGGAACTGCACATGATCGAGATTGAGTAGTTCAGAGTGGAGTGGATGTCATCATGAGGAGTTTCATGGAGAAGGAATGATAAGGTATGATGCTAAGGCTGTTGGGCTTCGTCTTCAGACTCAGGGATTCACATGAAGGCTTTAGGGGATGAGTGACTTGTGAGGAGAATTGATAATCTATCAGTGAATTACAGCAATTTTTTTTTGGAAGCACACTAGTTCATTTCTTGCCTTCCAGATGGTTTTTTTTTTTTTTTTTTTTTTTTTAAGACTAGGTCTTGCTATTTTTCCCCGTGGAACCGCAGGTTCTTGTTGCCTGGGATACCACAAACTCAAGCAATCCTCAGCTTCCCAGGTAGCTGGGATTACGGGCTCATGCCACCATGCCCAGCTATTTTTTTGGAACTAGGTCTCGCTACGGGCCCCAGGCGGGACTCGAACCGCGATCCCTAGCCCCGGCCGCTTCATAGGCTGAAGCTTACAAGCACAATCCACTATGCCCGGCCTCTTGCCTTCCAGATGTGCTTCTCCCTTCCTCTGGTTTTTCTTCCACATTTCCTGGGCACCTAGTTAAGTGCCAGGAACTGTGCTAGACATAGAGTAAAAATAAAACCAGTTTAGAAATTACTGCCATATTGGCAGTTACTTAGGTCATTACCTTTTTAATTTTCAGTGTTTCACAATTTAGTTATTCAGCTACAGAGGATAGAATGAATTCAATGAAGTCATCTGTTAGACCCAGAAAACTTGGGTCACAATGGCTAGTGTCCCAAAAAGTGCTTTTAGGAAATGCTGCTATGTTGTGATTATTAACAGAAGTAGGTGGAAGTATATGAGTAACACACTATATACATCTTCAAAAAATATTACAGTCTTTAGCAATAATGTAAATATATTAAGCAATACGTGAATTCCTGTTAGCATAACATAAAACATGCAGTCCTCCAGTAAGCTTTTGATTTTTCCCCTTTTTTCTCACTTCATACATAAAAAATCACTAGCCGCTAGTGAAAGGTGCAGAACTATAGGAGTTCATGGCAATGACACTTTTTCATTAGGAAAAATAATAGGAGGAATTTAAATCTGAATTGTTAACCTAAATTCTCTGGAAAGATGACTTGACAAGCTTTGCCTGCCTTTTGTCAAAGTAAGTTTGAGCAGTTAACAGTCATGTGTTTGTGTCATTCTCTGACTTTATTTGGTGGTCTAATTTCAAGGCATATTCGGGGAGTTAATTTTACTGAAGGGAGTTTAACATCTTTCATGTGGTGTATACTCAAACCAACTTATATTTTTTACTCTTTCTTCATTCCTGCCCCATCTCTCTCCTCTCCAACCCTCTTGCTTATCTTTCATTGAATTAAATAGAAAATTATGCAATAGTTCAAACGTATAAAAAGGTACAGAGACTAACACAAAGAACTTCATCTCCTGTCATCCATTACTTCACAGTGTTTACGTCATTTTCCTTTCAAGAAATGAAATATTATAGGTATGTTGGATGTACTTTGTCGGATATCGTCGGATATCCTATCTCCTTCCTCAGAGATAACCACGCACACCGGGAGTTGGCATATTTTTATGTTTTATACCGTACCTTTTTGCATTCTGTTACCAACAATATGCTGCACTAGTAAAATGTGTATCATGTAAATGTGCATTTTAATTTGCAGCTTGACTTTTTTATTCAATATTCTATGTTTTTGAATTTCATCAGTGTTGATATTTGTGACATGTATTTAGCCACTACATGGGATTCCGTTTATAATACTAAAATTTAAAAAAAATCTATTTGTCCAGTCTTTTTCTTTTTTAAAATTTGCTTATTGTGTCTTTTAGTGGACAGTTTAAATTTTTTTTTTTCATTTTTGTTTGTACTTTTTATGTTTTAAGAAGTCCTTCCTTAAGCCCTTATGGACCTTAAGTTCATAAGCACATTTACTCCTATGTGTTTTAAACTTCCACTCTTTGTTTTTTAATCTCCCTAAATTTAATTTTGTACAATGAGTATGAGATGCAAAGTTTTTATTATCTGAATAACTAGTTGTTGTAGAAAAAGTAATTGAATAGCCTACCCTTATCCCACTGATTTGTAATATTAAATGCACTGATTTATTTCAGTTTCTTCACCATATTTTATTATGTCCAAGCACAGAAAAGTAAAATGAAGTCGAGTAAAATATTTTGAGTAATTCATGCATAGGCTTGAATATGAATTTGACTTGAATCTTTGTTGTGTTTTTTTAATACAATGCAATTTTTTAGATATCATATTGTTTATATTTTTAAACTAACACCTATATTTTAAAGCACCAACCAACTGTATTTGTAACTTCAACCAGGACTGCTTTGAAAATAGAAATTTGTTTGTCTTGACTACTGTTACAGTACTCTTAATGAGTATTGGGTATTTCATCTCACATAAATGATTAGTATAAAAAATTATTCCAATAATGGTTTTACCCTATCTATTATTTATGAATTAATTTAGACAATGTTTCTTACACATCTAAACCTGAGTCAATCAGCTAAACAAAACAAAGTCCCATAGTATGATATTGTATTGCGTTATATCTGAATATGTAAAATCTGACACTCTGAGCAAATGTAATGAAGTCCTTATGTTTATGTCCACGGTCACTTGTATTCATGGATTAAACAACCATGGAGTAAAAGTAGGTCCTACTCTATGCATGGAATTTTGCTGAATTGTGTTGCTTTAAAAAAAAAAAAAAACAAAAAGCTTCCCTCACAGTTAAGACATATATGGTGAAAACCCTGAAAAAAAAAAAATCATTGTATGTAAACACTTGAATTCATTTAGTTGGAGAACACATACACTAAGAACAACATGAACTGCCCATTGGTTTGTACCCCTCAGGGGAAAATGACTGCTAATGGGTACAATGAACCAGTATGGGAAGTAGGGTTTTAGGGTCTGTTATGCTTGATGACCTTGTCCACAATTGGTGTGACTTACTTGGCTTCACTTGTGTTGGCACCATCCTGGATCTCACTTAAGACCAGGTGAACTGATTGGCCTCTCTTCACTGCTTCACAGTCTGAAGAAAACAGCATTGTGTAGACCAAGCCTTCAGGAATTAGGATCAGATGTTTTCACTTTACACTGAGCAGTATTTATAACTTTTGGATTTGTCATTGTTATGATTGTGAGGACCTAGTAAGTGCCAGGCATTATCAAGGTTCTCTGCCCATGCTGCTTAGTTTGTTATAGAAAATTCTGTGATATGTGTACAGGATGTTAACTGCTGGATTATTGAAGAAACGAAACCATGGGAATTTGAATCTTTGGCCCAGGATTTTGTGCCTACCTTCCCTCTTCCCCTCCCCCCACCTACCACTCTGAAACCCAATAGCCAGAGAAGAAAGGGCAGAGTGACAGGAATGATGAGAACCTTATCGTATATTATGAAGGAAATGGGTTTAATGTTCAGTTTAAGATTTGGATGCACGTATTTACATTTTTCACACTGAGTTAATTAAGCATTTTTTTTTTTTTTTTTACTATACCCTTCTGAACATTTACCATCTTGTGGCCCTCATGGTAAGCACAGGAACACTTCATCTTTGTCTTCATTGAGGACCTCTCAATTTGTTAAAGTTTTCCTTCTGGCAAGTTCTCTGTTAGGTTTAATTTTTACTGTCAATTCAACTTTAAGTTATAATGTGAACCTGATGACAGAAAGCAAAAAAACTAAAACACCCTACCTATTTACTCATGAATTCACTTCTTGGGAGGGGAACGGTCATTAGCACTCACTTGAGGATATTGTTTAAAGACCCCTTGTTCCATCAGAGGCCTGGGAGTTTGGGGATGCCAGATACTGATGAGTAAGCTATTTCAGGAGAACTCATGAATCAGGCAAGAAAAATTCTTTAATAGAATGTTCAGATAGATTTTATCAGAAATGTATATTCAAGATTATGCTTGGATATTACAACATCATGATACTAACCATATCTTGTTGTATATGGTGTTTGCTTGAAATAAAAACATTTCATGCCATCCTTTCTAAGCAGTGATGAGCTCCCATTGCTATTTTCTCTGCAGTCTGCAGTATGCTTTCATACTTGACTGATATAAAACAAATATAAAAATAGCCCAAGTTTCATTAGATTTCAGAGGTGACTGATATGGAATAAAGTGATGCCTGATGAAGAGCTAAGCAAAGATGGGTTTTCCCTGAAGACTTTCTCCTGATTGACAAATAAGAATGATGAAACTCCTCCTGTGTCTTTTTTTTCTTCGGAAGCCTGAAAACTCAGAATCAAATCTGAGGCTAGCTCTTCAGCTTTGCCATTCTGGTCTCAGAGTCTGTGCATCATTGTTTTTTTTTCCTCTCTAGCTTAGGCTTTCTGCCCTAACTTATATTGTCCTTAAGCCCAGTTATTTTTTGTGCAGCTTGATGGCCTATTACAACCATTAAATATTTAAGTGAGTAAATAAAAAACTTGGCTAAAACTAGACATAAAAATATGTATTCTATATTAAATTTCTAGTGTTTGAACCAGTGCTGACACGAGTAGAATAAAAAAGGGAACACTCCTCCTTCCCATGCTGTTGGCAGCTCTTAGCTTTATATTCCCTTTCTTTGGAACCATCGCAAACTTGTTTCTCAAGGTTATTTCCCTGTTGCCTGTTTCACAGAAATGCAGACAGAGTTGGGAGATTGTGGTTAGAGCTGCACTGGGGACACACACACACATGCATGCACACACACGCACACACACACATGGTCTCTCCACCCCCACCCCACCACCCCAAGATATTTTCATCTTTTGCCATCTCAGGTAATTTCAAATAATATGTGTGTGTGTGTGTGTGTGTGTGTGTGTGTGTGTATACTCCTATATCACTTAAGAACACTTATCAATAAATTAAGGATTATTATTATGAAACAACATGCAAACATTACAGGTAGAATAGTTTTAGTGTCTTATTTTGCTTAGCGGTGAGTTTCTTCTATTTTAAACTTAAGATCATGAATGGTTTTAATTAACTTGTTTATTTTCAATCGAGACTTCCAGTTTGCATCTGAACTTAGAAACAATATTTTTTCTCATTTCAGGCAGAACTAAACTCTACATCTCCCTTCCCGAATAAGGAGTTGACAGTAGCCACAAAAATTTTGCTGGATAGTCTCGGAACTCTGGCCCAAGAGGTAAGTAGAGTCTTTCTAGCACCACAAGTCAGACCATCCACTTCTTGACCTTGAATTTGTCTGACAGTCTTTTAGATTTAATATTACATGAAATGTGAAATCACTGTTAGAAGCATCTGTGATCTTAAAAATCATCTAGTTTGATCTCCATGCCTTAGAAATAAAGAAACAGATGCATAGTTAGTACATAGCTAGAAATTCCATGTCTAGCCTAGAATTTCTCCTGACATGTTGGTAAAGAGGTAATTTCCTTCACAGTCCTCATATCTTGCTTTTATCTTACCAGCAACATCTCCATATTTCTTCTTCAAACATAGGACTAGATTTTTTTTTTTTAAAGCAAAATACATGTTTGCTAACCAAAGAGGAAAACACAGTTACTTTATTTCAGATTTTTCCCTTATAAATATCTGGCCTGTGAGGTTCACCTTTGAGAATACAATCTCTTGATGAACACCAAGTTTGCCTTTCTGGCACATGTGTTGACAAATGTTTCAAGATAACCTTTGTCATAGGATCAGAAGGTCTGTGGGTGCATGCAGAAGCAGTTAACCTTTCCTCAGCCTCTAGCCAGTTATATGTCACCCTGCTGACACCCAGCCTTGTTTCAAATTGGACTTGTAAAGGAGGAAGTTTCTGGAGCCCAGTGTTTTCAGTGCTGTGCTAGGGAGCAGTGGTTAGAAACATTGTAGACCTTAATGTATAGGACACTGAGTAGAAATCCTATGCAGACAAGTTTCCTCAGACTTGGTCCAGCCTTATTTTGAGTTGCTTCGCTAATTTTTTTTGGTGTTTGTGTCATTTTTCTCAAATATCAAAATTTACTTTGGGTTTTCTGAGATTAAAAATATTGCATTTTCACTAGGAAAAAGGCAGAATGTTTGGAAAATACAGAAAACACTGTGATCAAATACCATCAACACTTCAGTTTATTTTCTTTTTCCTTTTCTTTTTTTTTTTAGAGTCTAGGTCTCGCTATGTTGCCCAGGGTAGTCCCAACCCCACAGGCTCAAGTGATCCCTAGCCTCAGCCTCCCAAGACTGGGATTACAGGCACATGGCACCACGCCCAGCTCTCGGTTCTATTTTCTTTTTTAATTTTACATGTGTGTCTTAACTGTAGAGGCTTGACATCAGGAGGCAACCCGCCCTCTTCCAGCCTGCTGTTTGTTACTTGGACAAGGAGCGCTGCTGATTCTCTGTAGGTGGAGAGGCTGGGTCACCTAGGGGGTTCTAGGAGGCAGAAAGAGAACAGACTGCCCCACAGGCCCATGAGTGTTTCTTCAGGGTTCTGTTAGCTGGCACTGGCCTGCCTTGTACTACGCTTGCAGATCCCTTCCCAGTCTCCCAGAAAGCAAAGCAGGCACTGGAACCTGGGAGGCTGCCTCTGAACATAGGGTCCGGTTCCAGCTGTTTCCTCTTACATCACTGGCCTTTTGTCTGGGGTGAAACAATAATTGAAAGCATGTGATGCTCGCATTGCTGATGTGGCAGAAACTCTCCAACTGAGATTATACATTTTTCTTGGCAGCTTCTTCCTTGCACCCTGCCTGCTCCCTGGCCCAGGGCAAGCAAGGGCCACCCCTGCTCTCAATGGAACATCTTCAATTCATTTTCACCACTTTGTCCAAGTTATTGTTTCTCTAAGACAAGTGGGAGGAGCTATTAAATAAATGCACTTGTTTATCTGTTCAGTGCTTGGAAAGGCAGTTGTTTGCTTTCACCAAAGCACAACACTTGGAAGGAAGAGAGAAAGGGAGTTAGCATTTCAAGAACTACTTGAGTCCATGCAGTTTCACCCAACTTCTCCATATAATCCACATGACAAATGTGAATGCATCTTAGTGTGCTCATTTTACAGATGATACTGAGGCTTGGAAAAGTTACATGCAGTTACCCACTTAGGTGATTGACAAAACTGGGATTTGAACCCAGAACAGTTGTTTAACCAGGCTCACGTTCTTGCTGACAAAGTTCACTTTTTGCCTGATGACCTCTGATGGTAACTGGGATAGACTAGAATGGAGGGAAAATAGGGATTCACAGAACCTGAAATGTGGTTGGGGAAGGGGAGGTCAGGAGTCAGATGAGTCAATATTGACATGAGCTCTAAGCCCAGGTGACTAAGGAGGTATCCCTGGTGAAACGGGAAGATGGGACAGGGAACTGGGTCTGTTATCCACCCAGATCCTACTTAGTGTCTAGCTTTGCTAGATTTAGGGATTTGCAATGAGCATGCTTATTGCATGTGCCTAGCATGCAGTGGGAGACAGAAATGGACAGGTTTGTGTGTCCTGTGCCAGTATGGATGTATGCAGTGAGAAATAGAACCAGGTAAGGGTGGTAGAGGATGGTGAGGTTTGATTGAAAGAAGCATGATTAGGGGAGTCCTCTCTGATAAGATGTCAATGGAGCCTGAGAAAATGGAAGTATATCCTCCACCCCAAGCAAGGGGAACTGCAGGTACAGGTGTTGATAGGGTACATGACTAAGGAGTATATTTAAACATCAAGAGGGAGACCATTGTGACCAGAACAGAGCAAGCAAGTTAGAGTGTGGTTGGAGTTGAGGGCAGAGAAGGAACTGAGTGCCATGCAGGTCTGACATGGTGGTTGACACTGAGTGGGGAACAGTGGGGGTTTCGGAGCAGAGAAATAGGTGTACAACCTAAAATGTGACCTGAAGTTACACTCTGGCCATTAAATTGAGAAGAGACTGAGGTGGGTGCAAGGGAAGAAGTCAGCCAGCTTTTCATTCACCCCACGAACAGTGATCAGACACTGACTTTCGCTTGGAGGACAAATCACCAACCCTCTCTGTGAGGAGGAGCAGTTCACAGGGGGCGTGTGGAGCCTGAGCTGGTGTTTGAAGAATGAATGAATGAAGAAGAATGAATCAAAGTTTCCTCCAAACACAGGTGCTGCAGAGAAGCCCAAGATTGGGCGTCAGTCACTTAAGTGCCTCTGTCCAAGGATGTACTGCTGTGTGGGGAGAGGTTTGTTCTTTTGGCTGGGGAGTGTTAGGATGATGAGCGACTTTTGTTCACTGTTGTTTAAAAATCTCCAGGGAGCTCTGCTCACTACCAAGAGATAGGGGCTGGTTCCCTCTCCCTTCCTAGCTATATCACGATCATGAAAGATAAACTCAGAGAAGGGTGGTCACCTCCCGGTGTTATTGTGGCTTATGTGGGATGTTCTTTCTCTGGAGTGAAATCCTTGTGACCTCTGGCCCTTCCTTGGAGTGCCTGGCTCCCTTCTGAAAGCAAAAGGCAGAGTCAGGACGTACCACATCAGGACCATGTTACTTGGAGGGGCCAGCACTTCTCTGTGAAACTGCAAAGTGGGCATGTAAAGTCTGAACCCAGACTTTCCACAGGGCCTGTATGGGTCCTCTCCCCTGTGGTCTCCATGGCTCAGTCTTCCAGGTGGTGCAAACATGTGACTTTCAAGGAATGTAGGAGCTTATTAATGATTTATTGTGAAATGCATGGAAATGCAAAGTGCTCTATAAATATTTAATAAGAACTATCGAGCCAAGAACCCCGCTAGGTGCTGAAGTACATTTGTACATGAGACAAAGTGCTTGTGGAGTTTAAGTCACAGACACAGCCCCTGGATATGTGAGTCATCCTGAGCTGTGTGGGACCCTTTCCCGCAGACCGTGTGATTTATTCTTTACTGTATTTTGTTTTATGATGTTTAGCTTCATGGACTTAATGAGAAGTTGGACTATCAGAAAAGTGACTCCCGAGGCTGTGAACGAATAAGAGACATAACTAGGACTGAAATACAGTCCTCCCACCTATACCATTGCTTGACACTTAAACGAGATGAAGATGGGTCTTCAAACATAGTCCCTACACATTCTCCATACACATTCTCCCAAGGGGTTAAAGTCTTCAGTTTCTACACTGAATTTGAGGTGTTGATATATATCAGTGAGTGATTCCTGAGATTTCAGCTCATCTCTGTTTAGGGTCTGCATTCTTCTGTAAGCCAGAAGATAACCCAAGTGATTATCACCAGACGCCACTGAGTTCTAGACTGTGCTTCTCAATCTTTGCCAGGAACCACCTGAGCATCTTGTGAAAATGCATATTTGAGTGGTGATAGATAGATCAGAATCTGCATTTCCAGATAATGCTGATGCAGCTCATCTCCTAACCGTGAGTGGAGCAGCAGAGGAGATGGACGCTCCCAGGCAGGGTGCATCCTGTGATATGACTAGAGAGGTCAAGACAATAAGATGTTTCTTTTTCTTCTCTGTCCCCCAATCCTTGCTCTGTCTACCCTTTTTCTTCTTTCCTGTCTTTTCATTCCTGACACCAGTTGTTCAGCATGAGAAGCTGGAGTGATATGCGACAAGAGGTGATGTTTCTGACCAATGCAAATAGCTCTAGCTCATCCACCCAGATCTACCAGGCTGTGTCTCGCATTGTCTGTGGCCACCCTGAGGGCGGAGGCCTAAAGATCAAGTCCCTCAACTGGTATGAGGACAACAACTACAAAGCCTTCTTTGGAGGCAATGGCACTGAGGAAGATGCTGATACCTTCTATGACAATTCTACAAGTAAGTGTCTGTGCTGCCTGCAGCCCTGGCCCATCCTGTTGTAGTTCTAGACAGCCTGGAGTTACCACTTCCCTCACACTTTTGCCCTTTATCCTTTGTAGCAGCACTGGGTGTTGATAAGTCTGTTTGCTTACATGTTGAGATGGGTTCCTAGAGGAATCTTTTCCTTATTAGCTCACCTGCATTTGTGGATGGACCTGGCACATCTCAGGTGCACAATGTGTTTATTGAATGAATAAATGATTAGAAGCTATCTCCCTGTTTTTCTGGATGATGTAGGAGGGTAGTTCCTGGAATAATCAAGGATATTTCCTCCTCCTTTCTGCTTCCCCTCACAGGTCTGCTTTGTAATAAAAACTTAAGAATCACTAAAATAACAACAAAAACTGACATTTAGGGAACAGTATCTATGTACTATGCATTCTATAAGTTATCCTTTACCATAACCCTGTAAGGAAGACTATAACTCCACGTTTTATAGGTGTGGAGAGAGGTTAAATTGCTTCATCAAAACCACAGAATAGCTAACTTACAAAAGCTGCTATTAAGCCCAGGTCCTCCTTTCTCTGTGTTCTTTTTCCCCGTAAACCACACGGCCTCTGAAATACCTGTTAATGGTGGTGTGTGTGTACCATCAGGCCTGGGTATTTGATCTGCTGTTTGTTTTGTTTCTTAGCTGCAAGGTGTGGTGTTAAAGAACCTTGTAACTCCATATCTGCTCCCCACACTTGGGCAGTTTTGTGGTGATATGTGCCTCTGCCTAGTGGCAGTGAAGAGTCAGTGTTACAGTTTCAGACAATGGCATCCTTTTCCTTGAAAACAAGATGCAAGGGAGCCTTTCTCCATTTCTAACCGCAGGTGTGTCTTTCAGACACTGAGTGAGGCAGGTTTTTGTGTTACTGTAACAGAAGAACCTTTTATTCTTCTCCGGAGTAAATGCTCTAGACATGGCAGATTGCTTTGCTAGCCTGAAGGGATGACATAATAGGCAGTTTTCTGAAATCCCTTCCCCTACCTTGCAAAGCAACACAGGGGAACTGTCATTTGCACAACAGATGTAATTGTGAGCAAATCCTACTTATTTTAAAGATGTAAAAGAAAAATTTATTACATTTTTGCTTTTAGGGAAAATAATTGGGATTTTTGAATAACATATAACACAGACAGATCCTCCTTTTGAAAAATCTTATTATCTTTGCAGCGTGTAGGGGATACATAGTGTCTGAAAGAACCTGGCATGAAACAAACACACACACTTCAGAAATCCTTCTGGATAACCTATTGTCTTATAATGTTGGAATTTTCAGTTTGATAATTTTGTTACATACAATACTGCATATACTTGTGATGGGATCCATTAATTACTGGGGCATTTTTGTTTTTTGGTTGAACGCTAAAGTCTGAATTCAACCCTCTATATTCAAAGAAAAGTATAGGGAGGGCTGGCATAAGATGTGAAACTGAAGTTAAAGCTGTACATACTGAAAACATTTTCCTAAGATGGTCTCAGTTGTGAGTTATCCATCTTCAGCATTATTATAAGCCCTGATTACTTACCAAACATTGTTCTAAGGATTCTGCAGATAACAGCTCATTGATTCTTCCCATATCTCCACCAAATAGATGTTGACTTTTCTTTTACAGAGGAGCAAACTGAGGTTTAGACAAGTGAAGTTGTTCTATATTATTAAGTAGAAGAGCTGGGAGTTGAACCCAGGTTTGTGTGGCTGGCTCCAAAGCTGCTGTTAATGCCTGCAAATTTGTGATTATGCATATAACACTTTGTCTTTCATCATTGTCATAGCTCCTTATTGCAATGATTTGATGAAGAATTTGGAGTCCAGTCCCCTTTCCCGCATCATATGGAAAGCACTCAAACCTCTGCTTGTTGGGAAGATCCTGTATACCCCTGACACTCCAGCCACAAGGCAGCTTATGGCTGAGGTAAGTTACCTACACCCTCTTCAGAATCCCTCTAGAAGAAGGGCGGAAAGGAAAAGACAGCTTTGGGTGGTATGTATCAAATATATTCATGCTCTTCTGGGAGTTCCAAAAAGTGAGAACCTTAGCATGACCCAGGTCAGAGCTGATTACTGAGGGCCTTGGGTATTTGAGTTCAGCCTTGGATATTGAATCATAATGTTGAGCAGGCACTCCTTGGGGATGGCGAAGACTGGGAAAGGGCTATTTGATGGAACATCTTTTCAGGGAGCAGCTAAATTTTTAATGCCTCTGCCTCTCCTTTTTTTCTGCTGCCCTGACTCTTCACATGATTCAGGTAAATAAGACTTTCCAGGAACTGGCTGTTTTTCATGATCTGGAAGGCATGTGGGAAGAGCTCAGCCCTAAGATCTGGACCTTCCTGGAGAGCAGCTCAGAAATGGACCTCATCCGGGTGAGTGCCACTCTGTCTTCTGAGTGTCTGCTTGATGTTAGAGAGCTGAGTTCCTGATCCCTTTCCCAAAGTGACCGAGGAGAGAGTGCTCCATGTTTACTCAGTATAGACATTTTGAGCGTAGTTAAAACCAGAGAGCTGACACTCTTGGAGAGAGCTCTGGGCATGGTACACAGATAGTGACATCATACCCAACAGCATTAATGCATCATGTGAGTCAAAAATCAGCTAAGAAACTTAATGGGATCTGGTATTTGGAACAAGAGTTTGGTAATTGCAGGGCCTTGACTGTTTTCATTTCTGACTCTAGAGCCAACCATGGCATCTTACTTAATCTTCCTCTGCCTTAGTAGGTCTTAGACATAGGTGTAGGGGTACAGACCTGCTCTGACTTGTGGTCCCATATGCTGTGTGGTGAGCCCTCCTTACTGTGGGTGGGGAACTGCACTGAGTGCTTCAGAACCACTGGAGAGGGATAAGTGCTCTAGGGACAATTGGATTCAAGAGCAGAGGAGTCTAAGCAGGCACAGAATGTCTCCTGTGCTTAAGCCTGAGTGGCTTTTAATCACATCATCCCTGCCTTGGTCTGAGTCAGAGTCTCACTAGACTATTTTCTATCTCCATGGAGAAGGAGGCCTCTTCCTTTCATTTCTGCTGCCATTAGAAAGCAGAGATGGATTTTTGCCAAATTTCTTGTCCTTACACTTCATTGATAAGTGGTGTTTTAGAGATGCCTTTCTAACAGGGACAGTCTTAGGACTGACCCCTGATAGACTGCTACCTCTGGAGGGATGATACCTCTGGGGCCTTCTCATAATGAGGAAAATAGAGTCATCTCTGTTGTATTCATTCCATTACATGTGCAGAATTCTTGAATTGAGACACTTAAAAGCCAAGGGGATTCTATGAGAAAAATGTGAATAATTGTGTCGAAGTACTGAATAATTCCTGACAAAATAGCAACAACAACAATAGCAGAAGCTGCAGCATCAATTCATGCCCTTCATGTGTGAGTCTCTGTTGGCTCCTCTGGTCTTTCCTCTGGTAGGGATTCACATGCCCTAGACACAGACAGTGCCATAGACCTGGGTGTGGTCTCAGCCTCTCCTTCTTGACCATCTCCTTGGAATTCACATTTTTCTTGTTGGACATTTTTCCTTCTGAGTCTCACAGGCTGATGAGGGTTCATATTAAAGGGACTCCCTGAGGTAGACAGATGTCTTCACTCCTCTTAGAGATAGTTTAACCTGGATGCTTCAGTAACTCATAGACTTCCACTTATTATGGTCTCAGCCCCCTGTGAATGTGGCTATGGCATTCATTAGGAATTCTTCTGGCAGACCCATGATATGTGATAAGGAAGTATGGGACTGTGGAGAGGGGAAAAGACGTGGTTTGGAGCACCTTGTAGGGTAAGCCAAGGACCATTATTTTAAGGTCCTTGGGATCCCAGAAAAGTGATGTGCACACATTGCTTGAATATGATAGGTGAATTAAATAGGGGGAAAATGGAAGGTAGAGACCAGGAGGTATTCATGTAGTTGGCCAAGTTTTCACGCATCAGCAAAAGCCCTGGTGGACTGTAGATCGTGGTGGGGTGAAAAGGAGGGAGTATCAGGATGATTCTTGATTTATAGTTATTGGATGATGGAACTGTACAGTAGGTGAGTGGGCATTGGATCCTGAGATACTGAATGGTGGTTAGACTGGAAGCAGTGAATAGATATTCATCAGCTGTGTGTCAAAGTTGAAGGAGTTTCCGCCAACTGCTTTCTTTTCTCTATTTAGAAGTATTTCTTTCACTTCACATGCTTGGGTTTCTCATCTCTCTGTACCTGCCTCCTATGTGTACATGAGGCAGTGCCTAAGGCTTCTGATTCTGTTGGGGTAGTACTTACTGTCCTTTCTTTCATCTTGATTGACGTGCCATTGGCAAATAAAAGCAGTATAGATTAAGGTGCACAACTTGAGGTTTTCATGGAGGCATACACAGTGATCACTACAATGGAGTTAATTAACATGTGATCATATCACATCTTAGTTCTTAACAAATTTCAAGTATCCAGTGCAGCACTTTCAATTATTGTCAGCATGCTCTTCATTATATCCTCAATGTATTCATATTGTATTACTGACTTTGTACTTTTGACCTTCCCTAAAACCCACCCCCAGACCTGGCCACCACTCTGTTCTGAGATGATGGTTATCATTTACTTGCTCCATCTGGCACTGTCCGCTCCTATTGCATCACCCCACACATTGGGGTTGCTTCCCTGTTCAGTCACAGAAATCACTAACGCTAAACTCTTCTCCTTTCTGAATTTCCCTTTGCCTCTTTCATGTCAAGGCCCTGTGTTCTTCCTGGCTCATATTCTGAGGGATAACCTCAGATCTCTCAATCCCCTCACGTGCCCCAGAATAATCACGTGGGCAGTGATCTCATGGGCACATTCTTTCTGGTATTGTTGCCTTCTTTGACCATATTGCTCAGAAGCCATGTGGGCAGGACAGACTCACTCCCAATAGTGTGTCTTCATTCAGCTCTTATGTGTTCACTTTAAGTCCCCAAGTGAAGTCATTTCAGAATTACCACCTCATATCCCTGTGAACTTTTGTGAGGTACAGTTTTGTGTCTATTATGTTAATAAAAAACACATATATCTTACTGAAGACACTATAACTTGTTAATTCCCCATTGGCAGGCAATTTGAAAAGAGAATTGCAGGTCCTATAACAAATAGGTGCTATCTGTTGTACCTCCTATTTTACACACCCCTAGGGTTTTATAGTATAGAAATGATTTTTTTAAAAGGTTACCATATGAGAGAAAATGTTATTGCTATAATAATTGTTATTGTGAGAAATTAAAAATAGGCTAATTGCTTAGCAATGTGCGAATAGTTAATGAAATTATAGTATATGTATTTCATAAAATCATTATGTTCCCATTAAGCTAATAAACACAAAGTCTACATGGTGAGGGAGTTTATAATGTGAGTAGAAATAAAACTGATCAAAAAGGTAGCAGTGTTTGGTCCTTTGGGAATTCCATTTTAGTAAAGTCAGGGTCTGATCTTGGAGCTGTATTAGGAGTTGCATCTGCTGCACCTTTTCCATGAGCTGAATTTGCATCTGAGCCATTTTCTGGCAGCACCCCAGTGCAGGTCTCTGGCCCAGCCCTTAAGGCTTATTGGTTCAGTGCCACATTGCTGTTCTCTTCCATGTTGACCAATGTTGGGGGCAAGATGGGCAAGAGAGGTGTCCTCCTTCATGATTCGTGTAGCTCATAGCGGGGGATGCTAATATTGTACTTGGTTTAACAGCAGCATTATTCCGTAAATTAGGTAGCAAAAGTGGTTTTGACTTAGTTCAGTTGAGAGATTGGGTCCTTTCAAAGAATCTTTTGACTAGATCTCAAAAATGGAAGGGGTACAGCTAGAAAGTGCAGTAGAATCTGCCCCTTGTTCATATCCTGGTGCTTTGGCTTGTTAGCTGTGACCTTATGTTGGGGGAAATGAACTATTTTTTTCTAACTAAAGAAGAATTTATTAAATGTACATTATTCATGGAATTGTGTGAGAGGAAGAATACTAATAACCCATATATTAATTATGGAGTAAATATGATTATTGTTATTGTGGTTACTTGGCAAGCTAGGCAATTTGGCGTAGTGGGAAACATATGGACTCTGGATACAGAATGGTCTAACTTTGAATCTCAGCTCTGTGCCTTTAGCATTATGACTTAACCTTTGTTAAAATCAATGTCTTCCTCCCCTAGTTGCAGCATGCTAACCTATGAAATGGGAACATAGTTCTCATAGTTTTCTATGATGATAAAAATAATGATGATAACAGTAATGATGAAAGGGTTTTGTAAATTACAGCATGCTTGTCAAGATTTAGCTGCTGACTTCTTGTACTTTCTCTTTGGCATTACAGACCCTACTGGACAGCAGGGTCAATGACCACTTTTGGGAACAGCAATTGAATGGCTCAGATTGGACAGCCAAAGATATCATGAGATTTCTGGCTAAGCACCCAGAAGATGTCGAGTCCACTAATGGCTCTCTCTACACCTGGAGAGAAGCTTTCAATGAGACCAACCGGGCAATCCAGACCATATCTCGCTTCATGGAGGTGAGGACCTGATCCAGGGATCATTTAGAAAAGGCTTTGGCTTCTTCTGAGATGGTATGATAAGGTTTGAGTGGAGAAAATTTCAGAAATAACATATAGTTTTATTTACAATAGAATCCCTTAGGCCTAATACACAAACAGATTGGACTCAATAGTCAGTTGAGTGACAGAATAAATGGATCTTACTCTAGCTTTATTCTGTTTGGTTCTAATGACAGCAAGTAATTCTGAAAAAGCTATTGTTTATGTGACTGATCTACATCTAACAGGACAGGTTACTTTGTGAAAATTTAGTCCTAACAATTTTATGTCTTAATTGTGAAAAATGGAAAGTTTTTTTTTTTTTTTTTGTCTGTTTGGTTAGTTACTGTAACTCAAAATTGTTAGTAACAGAGAAGAAAGTGATGTATCTATATATTTTCAAACTATCCCTAGCTACAAAATCAATATAAGTAACATATTTCCAAAATTTTATTAAAACACAAAATAATTCATTCTTAATCGAATGTTGGAAAGTCACCTTAGGAACTATTAGAGAGTGAGGATAGAAAAGTCATGCTGTTAGCCTTTCCCTTGATAGAGTCTGCTTTGGCCACTGCTTGTTTTCCTGGTCACCAGACTTCTCATGAAGGTTGTTCTTCCATCAGTGTGTCAACCTGAACAAGCTTGAGCCAGTTGCATCAGAAGTCCGACTCATTAACAAGTCCATGGAGCTGTTGGATGAGAGGAAGTTCTGGGCTGGTATTGTGTTCACTGGAATTGCTCCTGACAGTGTCGAGCTGCCCCATCATGTCAAGTACAAGATCCGAATGGACATCGACAATGTGGAGAGGACAAATAAGATCAAGGATGCGTAAGTTGATTCCCATCACACCAGTCAGTCTTGGGGAAGTTGAGAGCAGCTGCTATGACTTTGCAGGTACTTTATTTTATCTAATGATTTGACAGAAATTGCAACAAAAAATAACTCAAATTGGTGGCATGAACTTGGTACAACTGGCTCTTTCATTGCTGAAGATCATAGATTATCATTATCTTTTGGTTCTCACTGAAGAGCATTAACTCTAGGGCATTCATTCCTACAAGGTGGGGCAAGCAACATAAAAGGAAAATGGTGAAGTGTATTTTGGGATGCCTACTGGATGCAATATTTGGGAACTGGTAGAGAGGAAAATACCAGACCAACAAGTGGCATGCTTATTCTTATTGTATCTATATACATATATCTTTATCTCTACACACACATACGCATGTCAACTGAGCCCAGAAGGCAAAATAGAACAGTAAAAGCAGTAGCTTTGTAATGGTGGCAGGTTTATTGGGTTACTAGATTTTTTTGTTTGGTTCTAAGGAATATCTGATCAGCTGTGGTTTTGGTTTTAGATACTGGGACCCAGGTCCTCGAGCTGACCCCTTTGAGGATATGCGGTACGTCTGGGGAGGCTTCGCCTACTTGCAGGATGTGGTGGAGCAGGCGATCATCAGGGTGCTGACAGGCACCGAGAGGAAAACTGGGGTGTACGTGCAGCAGATGCCCTACCCCTGTTATGTCGATGACATGTAAGTTACCAGTGAGCCACCAGCTCTATGTAACTGGTTGCTATGACCCCTTGCTGGAGTTTACACCTACACACACCCCAGGGAAATTAGACAGAGCACCTAGATTTTACTTACTTTACATGGGTGTGAATACCAGATAAATACTGTTATTGATGTTCTGTGAAAATTTTGGAAAATAAGATGCCAGATGGCAGTAGTTGACATTTTAAGCCACATCATAAATAGACATGTATTTGCAAACCCCCGTGAGCCTCCTATCTAGGCCATGATTGCTAGCAAAATTTTTTAAAATGGTTTATGACAAACATAAACAAGTGTATGTGCACAGATTCTTATACACACACACACATCAAACTACAGAAGCAGCAGTCTTGACCTACAGAACAGCTTTGTGTAAATTTGACCCCTTCTCTTTAAAGGTGGCATAAACACACTTTGCAACAAACTAAATAAAAGGGAATAGGCCTTCCTCTCTGCAACTTTTCAGATAGACTTTAGCTACTAGTCACTAAGCTAGCTGCCAAATTCTCTTCATGGGACTGTGCGCTTGGAGCTAATAATTTCCTGTGAGAGTGGGAAGATGTGCAGTTTTTGCAAGCATCTGAAATACAGAATGACTCTTGAAAATTCTAGGAATGCTCTTATTCCTCTGTGTATGTATGTGTGTATACCAAGAGTAGAGTGTCTCTCCTGGACACTCGCACTCTGCTTTGCATTGTACAAACCTATTTCCTTGTATGAACTTTGGCACCTAAAGTTATGTTTTCACCTTCAGAAAGTGAGCCAGATTTCCAAAGGAAGACTTTTCCAAATAAGTCAAAATTTACTCTAGAGAGGCTATCTTAAGATAAGGACACGAGGAGAGTCAGAGGCACTAAGGATCTTTGGTTGTCACTTAGCCAGTAAGTGCACAAAGAATAAAAGCAGGGACTGGAACTTGGAGTCAGAGGGACCAAATTCTGTGTCTGTTTTCCCTCAAAGTATGGCATTTCCTATTTTAGTTTGGAATCTGAAATATTAGTGACATAGCTGCCTGAGATGCATTTCTGTACTGTTTGTGATTACAGTCATGCAAAGCAGATCAGTAGTGAGATGACCTTGGAGATAGATGTGGAACTTACATGAGAGAAGGAAAGTTTTTTTAGTATTTTTAAAAATAACCCACATTTAGCTTAAGTTACATTGCTACTAATGCTTAACCTCTGGAGAAATTTTACTTGGCAACTCTTTGCTAATCTAATTTTCATCCCTGCCCTGCATTGCTCAGGAAGCACTGGGTAATCTGTACAATTCATAGTCCAGAGCTGAGCCCACTGTAGGCTCAGTTGCGGTGTTTTTTCTTGCATGCAGGTCTGGGGGCACTGGCCCAGGAACCTAGCTCACACTTGTCTTTTTCTCTCCTTTTCCCACCCTCTCCTGGGCCCTCCAGTTTCTTGCGTGTGATGAGCCGGTCAATGCCACTTTTCATGACCCTGGCCTGGATTTATTCTGTGGCTGTGATCATCAAGGGCATCGTGTACGAGAAGGAGGCACGGCTGAAGGAGACCATGCGTATCATGGGCCTGGACAACGGCATCCTCTGGTTTAGCTGGTTTATCAGTAGCCTCATCCCTCTGCTTGTGAGCGCCGGCCTGCTGGTGGTTATCCTGAAAGTAAGTCTTCCTGCTAGGCATGGCGCGTACTTGTTATCCAAGTGCTGGGAGTCAAGAGGCTTGGGAATCACTTGAGTTCACAGGTTTGAGACTACCCTGGGCAACATAGTGAGACCTGGTCTCGAAAAAGCAGCTGGGTGCTATGGCAGGCATCTGTAATCCCAGCTACAGAGGCTGAGGCTGGGGATCACTTGAGTCCGTGGCACCCCAGGCAACTTGAGTCTGTGGTACCTTGAGCAACATAGCGAGACCTAGTCTCCAAAAAAAGAAAGTAAGTCTTCCTAACAAGGAACTCCCAAACAGCCTTTAGCTCTGGCTACCTGAGCAGGAAATTAACAGTTCTTTGGGAGAAAAGGGTCCTACATGTCACCTCCTGCCAGTTACCCACCTTCTCGTTGGGAAAAGTGAGGGCCAAAGAGGGCCAGTGATGTTCTGAGGGTCAACCTGGCTGTCTGATAGCTAAGCAGAAGGCACACTTGTTTCCCAGGGAAACAGGTTTACCAGAGCATACTGTCTGCTTGGCAGCATTCCCGGCAGCATTTGAGCTCTTCCTTTCCTTAGATGTATCAGGTGGTGATTCTGTTGATTTCAAAAACTACTGTCAGAAGTAGTTTTTAACATATTGTTGCCACTTAGGTTTTTCTGGAAGTAGGGGCTGGGAAAGAATTTGGTATGTGGGTAATTTCTAGGGATTAGTATCTGTAGAAGGAAGGAGGAGGATAGAGGAGTAAATTTGCTGTGGAGCTGTAAGACAGGGCCAACCCTGTGGGCATATATTCCAGTCTTTGGCGTTCTCACCCATTGATCCAGGACTCCCCAGCCCTTCCTGACTTAATCAGTAATCACTGGGAGGGTGGGCTCCAGTTGCTCTCTGCAACTGTGAGGACCCAGGAGGCCATGCCTGGAGGCTGTGCACTGGTAGCTGGGCTGCGAGGTCCCCCTTGAGGAGGACTCTGCAGTACATTTCTATGTCTGCCCCATGTTGTCATAGTTTTATACGCTGTTTCCTTTGTCCACAGTCGTGTCATGTATGGACGCATCAGGTAGAGACAGCTGTTTTCACAGGGAGGGCAGGCATGCAAAGGGTTGGAACTAGCATGTATTTTAATTCTACCTGCCATTCATGCCAAACGAGCAATTGGTGACTGCCAGACACTTTTGCAAGTTCCTCACCTGTGGGCTCCCTGAATAGCCATGTAACATAGAGGACACTTCGACTTCATGAGGGAGAGCTGTTCTTGCTGAAATCAATGTCCTTTCATGCTCTGACACCTGTTGGTGAGGGCCAAGCTCTGTGCTGGGCCTGGTAGGCCTGTGACTGCTGGATGCAGGGTGTCTGCTCTGGCATCTCAGATAAACTGGGTAGCGGGAAACTTGGAAGGTCCCCAGAGTGGATGATTGTGGAAGTGCAGAAACCATGATGGATTATATATAAGGGGATTATTAAGCTTTTCCTTGGAGCCGGAGGGAGAGGTTGTGTAGGAGCCCCTCCAACTCTTCCACCAGAGACATAGTCCTTATTAAAGTAGAAACCAGGTAATACTGTTTCTTGGAAAATCAGGAACAAAATTGTCCATTGAGATGGACCTTGATGAATATCAAATCTGGATACTTTGCTGCTTCTGACCCTACTTTTATTTTGCTGTGTGATCTTAAGCTAGTTATTTCCCTTCTCCAGGCTTCAGTGTCCTCATCAGAAAAAGAAACAGCCCTGTTCTGTATTGTCTGTAAGATGAGGTCGAATTGGCCCTGACTTTTTCCCATCTTCTTGGGGGGACAGCTTGCTTGTTTTTTTTTTTTTTTTTTTTTTTTTGAGATTAGGTCTCTCTCTTTTTTTGCCCGTTGAACCTCAGGCTCTCGTTGCCCAGGGTACCACAGGCTCAAGCAATCCCCAGCTTCAGCTTCCCAGGTAGCTGGGATTACAGGCGCATGCCACCATGCCCAGATATTTTTTTGGAACTAGGTTTTGCTACAGGCCCCAGGTGGGACTCGAACCACGATCCCTAGCCCCAGCCGCTTCATAGGCTGAAGCTTACAGGTATGAACCACCGTGCCCGGCCTGGATAAGCTTGCTTGTTAAGGTAGCACATTTAACGGGCCTCTTCCTTTACAGTTAGGAAACTTGCTGCCATACAGCGACCCCAGCGTGGTGTTTGTTTTTCTGTCCGTGTTCGCCGTGGTGACCATCCTGCAGTGCTTCTTGATCAGCACCCTCTTCTCCAGAGCCAACCTGGCAGCTGCCTGCGGTGGCATCATCTATTTCACACTCTACCTGCCCTATGTTTTGTGTGTAGCGTGGCAAGACTATGTGGGTTTCACACTCAAGATCTTTGCGGTGAGTCACTGGCAACTCTGCAACTTCTGCACATACAGACAGCCCCAGCACTTCATCTGCTCTTGGTAGCCCCAGCTGAGAAAGTTTGGAGTCCCTTTCTGGTGACACTGGAACCTGAGTTCTAGGCAGTATGTCCCCTGAAGTTAGGGATTGTGTGAAGTGTCATCTTCAGACGTTCAGTGAATGCTAGCTGATGAAAAGGACTTTTTCAGAGAGCCATTTGAACCTCACTGCCATTGTGTAAATAGCATTTACAGAATAGATGCCATTTTTACTGCTTATCTTCCAACAACTCTGGGTACCTTTAGGAGCACAGAATTCTGAAATTTTTACCCTCCATCATTGCATGCATTTTCAAACTTTGTTTCATATGCTTCCAGATGGCCCATTCTTCTCAAGGGACTCTGTAGATGAATATATCCATATCTTATAATTGATCCATTTTGTAAATTCAGTATCTCTAGATGGAATTTACATTAGAAATGGCAGAAAAAGGAGAGCATCAAGGAGATGGGAAAGTGACTTTGCCTCTTTCTCACAGAGCCTTCTGTCTCCTGTGGCTTTTGGGTTCGGCTGTGAGTACTTTGCCCTTTTTGAGGAACAGGGCATTGGGGTGCAGTGGGACAACCTTTTTGAGAGCCCTGTGGAAGAGGATGGCTTCAACCTTACCACCTCAGTCTCCATGATGCTGTTTGACACCTTCATCTACGGGGTGATGACCTGGTACATCGAGGCTGTCTTTCCAGGTATGCTTAACGTTGGCACTGCCTCAGCCATCTGCTTTGGAAATAACACATCAAGCTGCCAACGTTTCCTCCCCTTGTGTTGCAATTTCTGCAGAGCCTGGGCCTCCTTGGGGAGGGACCAAGGCTTTAGTCCCATAGCAAACAAGTAGACCCTCACCACTGACAGAGCTCTCATTTCTGGAGCACCATGTGCCAGGCACTTTACAAAGTATTTTGTGTATTTTGGTTCATTTATTCCTGAGAAGACTACTCTGAGGAAGTTGTACTTATCACCAGTTTTTGCAAATGAGAGATTGCAAAGGAGTACCATGCCTGTGGCCACATGGCTGTTAAATGTTAGGACTTGGAGGTGAGAGCACTTAGATCACACTGGCTCAGTAGCCAGAAGATTCCTTTTTTCTGCTGTGGTGGAGTTCTCTAATTCTGTATCCCCAGAATCACTACTAGCCAGAGATTCTGTTTCCTCAGTATAGCTTGTGAGTAGTAAGTTATATTGGCTTTAAGCCCTTGCCTGTGATTGAGTCAAATTAGTATTCATAAAAATTCATTTTGATACCTTCTTTAATAAATCTCTTTGACCATGATCTGTCTTGGATGTATTTTCATATAAATCAAATTCTGAGAGAACGAGTTTTAACTCCTCTCGCGTTCACCTTTTGATTTTCTTTAAGGGAGGATATGCACATGAAGTATTTATTGCCCTTACCTGTACTTGCTTCATTAGATGAGCAATTTAGTATTAGACAGATTTGGATTCAAATTCTGAGTCCTTCATTTAGTGGCTGAATGACCTCATTCACCCCTCATTCCTCAGTTTCTCCATCTCTGAAATGGGGAGGATGTGCATGCATGGAGGGCTGTTGGGAGGACTCAGAGAGGTGCAGAATGTGGGTTACATATAGAAAATCTCAGCACTCCCTTCCCCCACCATTCTGGACTCAACCCCCTCAGCACCTCCATTCCAGACTTCCAAGGCTGTGTCAAGGAGGGAGTCTGGTGTGGATATTCTGGGACATTGGGATGTTGCTGAACTTGGCTCACACCCATGCTTTGTTTTCAGGCCAGTATGGAATTCCCCGGCCCTGGTATTTTCCTTTCACCAAGTCCTACTGGTTCGGTGAGGAAAGTGATGAGAAGAGCCACCCTGGTTCCAGCCAGAAGGGAATAACGGAAAGTAAGTGCTGCTTACCTACCTGGCCCTGTTGTGACTGACCCCACTGACTGCCAGGGACAAGGGAGGGCCCTTGCTCTTTGGAAGAGTCTATCACCACTGTAGGGGCAGAGCAGTCATCAGCAGTGCCTCTTTCCAAGATCTTCCTCTCCCTCTCCCCCCCCCCCCCCCCCCCCCTTTGGCTTCCTAAGTATTTCATAAGTCCCTCTTCTGTTCCTCCCTTCTGTGCCTTTGATCATCAGTTGTCTGTGGTAAAGTGTGATTTAGGTGTCATGTACACTAGACACCTTTAATGGCCTTTGTCCATTCTAGCTGCTTCTGCTATTCCTACACTTCTTTTCCAATTGCCTTTTTACACATAACTTCTGTGTTGGCCACCTGGAACTGCTCACCTAGACCATGTCTAGTTCCCTACATCCCCTGCCTTTGGATATACTGTGGCTTTTTGCAGGAGAGACTCCTTTCCAAGGTGCCTGCCTTCTAAATTCCTAATGGTTCTTCCAGACCTAGTTCAGCCTTCCTCCACATGAGTAACCCTCCAAGATTCCCAAGTATTTATAACTACTCACTTCTCTGAGATGCCATCACACTAAAAAAAAAAAAAAAAAAAAAAAAAAAAAATTATTTAAAAATCATTACAGACTCACACAAAGTGGTTCTATTTGAATGGGGAGGGGTTCCCTTGATCCCAGCTTACCTCAGTGGGAATACCTGGTATAACAGTACAATATCACAAACAAGGCATTGATAGTGGTAAATTGACTGACCCTTTTCAGGTTCATCATTTTCACATGTACTCATTCTTGTGTGTTGCTGTTCTTTGCTGTTTTATTGCATCTGTAGATTAATCATGTAGGTCAGTCATCACTAGCTTGGTTAAGAGACAGAGCTGTTCCACTGCCACATACTCCCTCTGCGGCTCCGTAATACACAGCTACTTCCCTCTCTCCTCAACCTTGTTACTGGCCAGCTACTACTCTTGTTCTTGGCTTCTACATTTCTTTATTCTCAGAATGCTATATAAGTGGAGTTAGATAAGAGATGAACTTTTAAGAATGGTATTCCCCCCCAACTTTGTTTAACTCCTATGGAATCATCCAAGTGGTGATTGTATCACATTGTGTCACGTTGATATTGATTGCTGAGTTGTTTTCTATGGGGTGACTGTGTCTGAGCTCAATAGAATTTTTATATGTGTTTTTAAACAACTTTGAGCTCCTGTATTTTAAATCCTTGTCAAGTTGCTTCCCTGAGTGGACTGTGAATGCTCCTTTGTTATCAAATTCCCATCACCAACATAAATGGCCAAATAGGCCCTAAACAAATGTCTGTAGTCTACCTGCCAGAGAAACCAGGAAGCACCACGGAGAGAACAATTCTAAAGTACAAGCACAGTCCGCTCTTTTATACTACTCTTGCACTCCGCTCTCTGTGGGTTCATTCATATCTTTTGGCCTCTCTGTTCTTAGTCTGCATGGAGGAAGAACCCACACACCTGAAGCTGGGCGTGTCCATTCAGAACTTGATGAAGGTTTACCGAGATGGCATGAAAGTTGCTGTTGATGGCCTGGCCCTGAACTTCTATGAGGGCCAGATCACCTCCTTCTTGGGCCACAACGGAGCAGGGAAGACCACTACCATGTAAGAGGAGGGTGGAATTCTCTCAGACTCCTACCAGAAGTTTCTGTTGTACAGTTAGAAATTCATACCTAAGACCATTGCTTGCTCACCAGGGCCTGTACAGAGCATGTGAGATGATGAGCCTGAAAATATGTAATCACAAGAGTGCTTTCCAGGTAGTGCTATTTGCTAGTTAAAGTGGTATTTGCTAGTTAAAACAGGCAGGGAACCTTTGGATGATGTTCCTCGTTTAGTTCTTAGAATTCTTCAGTGTTTTTAGAACCTTACACTATGATAGCTGAGTGGGTTCCTTTTTGAGCTGACCTGGTTAGAACTATGAAGCAAGACTATGGACAGTTAGCTGTATTGGAGGGAGACAGTCATTTCCAGGAGCACTGTCTAAACAGATGTGAGAAGCAGCTAGACAGCTGGTTGTATGACAGCCATCTCTAGGACCTACACTGACCTTTTATGATCTTTTAGAAGGGAGCACAGGCCCTAGAAACACCTGTTTGCCTCAGTGGCTTTTGAGTTGTCCCTGCTCAACCTTTGCACAGCATGTCTCTTTGGGGGTGGCAATCTTGTGTTCCTTCTTTGTTGTTTTTTGGTAATGCAAAGTCAATATGTTATGAACATTGCATACAAATTTAAAATGGCACATGAAAGTCCTACTGCTTACCCAGAAATTATTTTTGTCTTTGAATAATTTATTCTGGCATGTCCATTTTACATGGATATGATCTACGGCATACAAGATATATGTTAAAGTGTGCTTTCCATTGCAGATTAGAATCCTTATTTTAAAAAATGCTTGTATTGAAATTGCCATTCCTAACATATGGGCCTTCACCTAGTTTCTCACTGATGCAAAGGCGTCTCTGCTTTGTGAGGATATGTTAGGAACCCTTAGGAATGGATGGTGGTGGGAGGGTGGCCGCCACCTCTGTCCTATCTGTCCTGACTCTGCAGCCTGGGATGGGATAATTTCATGTACTTTTCAATTTTGTCTTCAGGTCGATTCTGACTGGGTTGTTCCCTCCAACCTCGGGCACTGCCTACATCCTGGGGAAAGACATTCGCTCCGAGATGAGTACCATCCGGCAGAACCTGGGGGTCTGTCCCCAACATAATGTGCTGTTTGACATGTGAGTACCAGCAGCACCTCGGGAGCAGACCTCTCTAGCTGGCTCTGTCATGAGTCGTGGACACAGTGGCCCTTGAGCATTTTACCTACACTTTGGGGGGTGGCAGGCCTCACCTCTTTGGACCTGTTGAAAGACCTGGTTGTCCTTTGTTTTAGGATGACTAGGAGTGAGTTAGAGTGTCAGATGGGAAATGTTACGTCCGTCCCGCCATCCAGTGATGGGGCATGGGAGATGAGTTCTGCCTTGCTGTCATCTGGAGCGCCAATAGCCCATCCTCTCTTTTGAGGAGAGAGCTGCAGCTCTAACCCCAGAACTGGCAGTACCTCAGTGCCCTTCCTTCCATGGCTGGTCATTTTCTGTTCAAGTCATTGACTCCATTCAGGTCGCCCTCTCGGCAAGTAGGGTCCCTCCAGGGAGTGCTTCTACTGAATCAGAGAAAGACCTCATCTCTGACCTTGGGTGAGGACTCTCCCTTCTGGGCTCAAATTTTTTCTTATCTAAAGTGAGATGTACTTGGGCTCATGTCCTTCACAGGGTCCTCCCTGCTGTTGGGGCTGAGGTCCTATACAGTGCGGAAGAGCTTCTCCAAACCAGTACCAAACTAGCATCTTGACTGCAAGGAGGGCCCTTTGAATAGCTGAGATTTCAGGTTGCAACTGCCTGATGCTTGGTACATTATAGGATAGGTTGGAAGCAACTTGTCATAGTTCAGCTTTGGCTTCTTATAACAACTGATGTAGCTACTTACTGTTGTTCTATCTTGAGTCCTTTTTGGGTATTCTTTTTCATAAATTGGTCATGTTTTTAAAATAGTGGGTGGGTGAGGAATATGCCCTTGCTTTTCTATTCTGGGTCAGCAGGGTCCTAGATGACCTGCCCCTCTGTCCCCAGGCTGACGGTTGAAGAACACATCTGGTTCTATGCCCGCCTAAAAGGGCTCTCGGAGAAGAATGTGAAAGCAGAGATGGAACAGATGGCCCTGGATGTTGGCTTGCCACCCAGCAAACTGAAAAGCAAAACAAGTCAGCTGTCAGGTAAGGCCTAGGGCTGCTCTTCTCCAACCCAACCCAACCCAACCCAACCCAACCCAACCTCCCCTCTCCACACTTGCACACGAAATAAAGTCACTGTCCCCGGGGCCCGTAGTACAGGGTGGATGGGTTATATACGTATCCCTGACATGTCCCCAGGTGAGTTTTTCCATTTAAGTCTACTCCCTTTGCCTTCGCTCTCTGTCTGGAGCTGGTCCTGGAACCTTTCTCTCTCACAGGTGGAATGCAGAGAAAACTGTCTGTGGCCTTGGCCTTTGTGGGAGGATCCAAGGTTGTCATTCTGGATGAGCCCACAGCTGGGGTGGACCCTTATTCCCGCAGGGGAATATGGGAGCTGCTGCTGAAGTATCGACAAGGTAACTGATGAGTATGTATTCTGCGTTCTGGAATGAGTGGGAGGAGGGGTGGAGCACTTGAGAACAGCTGTTTCCCTGTATCTCATGACTGTGCTTGCTAGAGCAACAGAATTGTCTCTCAAGGAAAATTCAGAACTTTTTTTCACAAAACTCTGCTTCTCCAGTGGAGGTGGAGGGCCTCTTGTACAAGACACTTAAAGTTCATGCTTTGTTACCTAAGGACCTGAAAGAAGAGAAATAAGGATTTGGGCCATGGCTTCCCTGTGCCTCACTAGCATAGAACTTGCACAGGGGTATTATAGCTCTTTTTCCTCTACACTGAGATTCCTGAAAACAGAGGCTGTTTCTGTTCATATCTGTCCCTAATATGGTGTACTAACTTCATGTTTGTGAAAAAACAAGGTGCTAGGTGGAGGCAAGCACATGCATGCTATCATGCACCTGCTTAGCAATGTCAAAGTCATATTAGGTTACCACCTTATGGTTTGGAGATCATGGACTTTGAAACCATCTCCTGCTCATCATGAGACCTTGGAAAAGTCATTCATGTTGTCTCAGTTTCGATACCTAAAGTAATTGTAGTGCCCACCTCATAGAGGTTTAAGTTAAATGAGAATATATGTAGCCACTTATTATTCTGCCAGGCATTTAGTAAGTTCCTCCAAATGTTCCTGTCCTTATTTCTTTGAGGATGTGTAAGTTGTACTCAGGATGTTGCCTCATCACACAGACTTCCAGATCTTTCCCCTTTGCTTACCCCTGCTAATATTTCTGTAGTTCCCATCCCTGTGATCAGTGAGAACTGATCAGCCTCACCTGGCCCATGTCCTTTTGTTTGTGTCCGGCAGGCCGTACCATCATTCTTTCCACACACCACATGGATGAAGCAGATATCTTGGGGGACAGGATTGCCATTATTTCCCATGGGAAGCTGTGCTGTGTTGGCTCCTCCCTGTTTCTGAAGAACCAGTTGGGAACAGGCTACTACCTGACTCTGGTCAAGAAGGATGTGGAGTCTTCTCTCAGTTCCTGCAGAAATAGCAGTAGCACTGTGTCGTATCTGAAAAAGGTGAGTTGCTGTCTCACCAGGCTGGTGCTGGGTATGGGGAGGCAGGGTTTGTTGGGTGTAAATGGCTTATTCTCCTCTGCTGCTTGAGGTCACCATCTTCCTTCAGAATGGTCCCTTCAGAATCACATCAACTTCTTATGTGGAATGCTCAGAAGACCATTGTACTAGATAGTGCATCATACTAGCTGCTGACTCTCATTTCCTGTCTCCCGTTAAGTTATAGTGAGAGACAGAGATGGTCCTTTGGGGACTTTATTGTGTCAAGGAAAAGAGACTTGCCAAGAGTTAAGAGCCTCGACTGCACAGTCCTCTGCCATTCCTGTTCATCAGCTTTAAATCTCACTGGTCCTAATACATAGAAGAAAACCTGGGCAAAACCCTTCATGGATTTCACCTCAGAAATCCATTTGGGGAAAAAACTCTGGCTGGCAAAAAAATGAAGGAAAGCATAAACAGCTGGGACTATATAAAACTAAAAAGTTTCTGTTCAGCAAAAGAGACAATAAACAAAACAAAAAGAAACCCAACCAACTGGGAGAAAATTTTTGCCCTCCAGACAAGTGACAAGGGTCTGATAACAAAGATCCACAAAGAGCTCCTACAGCTCAACAAAAACAAAGC
>PVHY01004142.1:0-32269 GCA_004024945.1 Uropsilus gracilis
GGCAAATTCCACAAAGACACTTGTGTTTTTCAGAAGTGGCAGTGCAAATGTCACCTGCATTCTCAAATGACTACAGAGCAAATGTCCCATCTTACCACTTGATGAGATTCTCTAGTTTCTGAATTCTTACATAATTTTAGTGCTCCTGAAGATACCTTTACCTCAAGCCATGCTCCTCATGCAACTACAGTGCCCATTTTGATGAGAGGGAATAAGCGATGGTAGTAACACAATTAAGTGTATTTTCTTAACTCTCTTTGCACGGTCTATCTTTTTCTGACATTTAAATAAGATGATATGTAGTGTACTAATCTAGGTAGACCACTAACTGAAATATGAAATAAGAGTTAGATAAATAGCACTGGAACTTATTTTCAAACCACAGAATCTTTTTTTTTTTTTTTCTCCAAGTCTGGAAAATAATTAAGTTTAAAGAAAAGAGGCTGGTAGATGTAAACAGGTGAGAGAACAGTTTTGTTGTTGCTTTGTTTTATTCTGTTTGTTTAATTTTTAAGTAAGGCAAAGAAAAATACAGACCTAGAGATTCTATCCACTAGATCCCCTGATGCTGGATGATTATTTATGAGGCTTTCATGATTATTAGAGGGTTTCATACAGGGTCCAATAACACCTCCTCAAAATACTTTTCAAGAATAAGACTTAATTTGGTGATACAGCTTAGATAGAAAGCTGAGGCCAGATTAAACCTATGTAAAGTTGGTTGCCACATCAATAAGTAACAAAAGGTGAGATATAAGGACAGATGGAACGGTGCAAGAGATATTTGATAGATTACCATTTTTTAGTCACTTTGGACAATTTTTCAGCATTGGTGCAACACTAATACATTTTTGGTCTTTGTAATATCTGTTTCCAGTGAAATTATTTTCTCTGAATGTTAGATAAGCAGATTGAGATTCTCATTAGTATTCAGATTTCAGGGTAAGCATGAAACATCTCACCTTCTAGTATATGTATCTATTCTTTCTGAATGAAATATTGCATGTATTACTCAGCAGAGAACTAATCAGACTAGTGTATTTAGTGTATTTATACAATTTGGATTATTTTGTCCCTTCCCACAATGAATGCTGCATGTAAGATGGTTATCATCACTATCATATCCTCTACTGTATTCGAGTTCTAAAGTGGTGTCTGGCATAAAATGTTCTGTCAATGAATATTTTGTGAATTGAATGCTTAGATGTAGGTTCCTCTAATTAGAAAGTGAATACATCTGTGAAAAAGGGTAATATCTTGCTGTTGATCAGTAGAAGGTAGCTGAGAGTTCAGTGAAGATTTCAGTTACCTAGTTAATTCTCCTGTGAGGAGTAATGACTTCAAGTTAGAATTCTGTGAAAACATTTTTCTTACTCTATCCTCATTTTCCTCAGTATTGTTCATGCAGAAAACCTAAAATAATTGTCATTTAAATATCACCAACCACTAGGGGGGTAAAGAGAAAATATTTGGCCACTGTATAAATCACCTTTCAATCACAACATTGTAACTGAAGCACATTTTGGCAAATTTCTTTTGCAAAGTGATATGCAGGATTAGTGTATTTGTGCTTTAAAAATGACCCAAGAAGCTGTAAGAAGGTACAACATTAATTATACCACAGTGATTATCCAGCATAAATTTTTTAAATGTTTGTACTGGCTGAATTATCTGTATCTATTTATAACAGAGAATTAGAACAAAAGTCTGCAAGAACTTATATCCCTATATCATATACAATTTTGTAAACCAATGCTACTTCAGTTAAAAAAATACTTAAAAAAATAATTTATGTAATTTGTTTTCACACCATTTCCACTAAGAAGAGAAAATATGTGGTTTATGGATTATTGAATGTGTCATAAGTCATATATATGGAACAATTTTTCTCAGTTATATTGATTTACAGGCTAGCAAGTTAGAATGGCTCTCACACCTTTGTTACTTTCTAGTGGATATTCTTTGTGGCAAGAGACCTTTCCCTGAGGAATAAGATTAAATTGACTACTAAATAAACCATTCATAGGCTATTAACATTGCTAGATATTCTTCTAGAAGGATTTCAATGGCATTTTCACAGAATTCCCATATCAACTTAAAGTATTGGGACACTTTATAATGTAATTTTATGTATTGAATTGATTTATTTATAGGTACAGATCAATTTCATTTAAATAGAACAATATTTTTGCTTTTGCTTCTTACATGAAAAAAAAGAAACACAATCCACTCTTTTACTACAGTTCTTAACTCTACATGTGGGAAGAAAAAAAAAAACAACTTTATTTTTTGCAACAGATGTTTTATTTTAATGCTAGGGATAAAAGTCTATCTTTAGTGACTGACATAATAGTGCAGGAAACAATTATCTGAAAATTGTTAAGACTGCAGGAAAACCACCTAACGTGGTGGTGGTGGGGACAGGCTAGCTAGAATGAGTAAAACTTTCAAAAACATTGAATGACTAAGATTATGAATCTCTAGAGTTACACAATCATTTTATTAATCTCATTTACTATAGCTTCTCTTCTCTGCTTAAATGATTCTTGATTTCTGAACTGTGACTCTACTTACCTTCCTCTGCCTCCCACTACCATCTCCAGCTTTATCATCTCATTTTAGATTTCAAAAGTTTGTAGGGGTATGCTCATGTCGGGGAATAGTAAAGTAGTAGAATAGACATAACTATTAATTGCTCTAGCTAAGAGTTTCACAGGTTTAGCTTTTGAGATATTTGGAAAGCTCATTGTAGCCACTTTCAAATATTTTCTTGAAAAGTTGCTATGAGTCACAGTGATAGATTCGTTTCTCCTGAATAAATTTAAAGATTAAAACTTGCATTTCAAGATTAAAATTTGCATTAAAATTACAAAATATCACATTCTAAATATAAACCATTTCCTCTGATTTTTTGTAGAAATATGGTATATATATATGATAAATACACATATATAGAGAGAATACGCATATTTAATATTCAGCTTATATCATTTTGTGTCTAAATTGTACATTACATTCCAGATGTAAGCTGAACACGGTGGCTTGTGCCTGTAAGCTTCAGCCTATGAAACGACTGGGGCTAGGAATCAAGGTACAAGTTCTGCTCAGGGCAACAGGCAAACCCTAGTCCCCCAAAAGTGGCATGGTGGTACATGCCTGTAATCCCAGTTACCTGGGACCGAGGCTGGGGATTTCTTGAGTCTGTGGTACCACAGACAACATGAGTTTGTGGTTCCATGGGCCTAGACCTAGTCTCAAAAAAAACCCCAAAAACAAAACCAGAAAACAACAACAACAAATAACCATTTCAGATGTAAACTGTGATAAACCTGAAGGAAGATTGTTGTAATAAAATAGAAGAAAAATAATGCATAAATGTAAAACTGATGAAAACAATAAGAAATAATATAGTCATGAAAACAGGCTTATTTGCCAAGTAGAGTTATCAGACAAACTTTTTTTTGGGGGGGGGCGGGGGGGGAGACTAGGTCTTGCTCTTTATGTCATATGACCCGCAGGCTCACGTTACGGGGGGGTACCACATATATGTCTATGTCTATATACTGCTTACATATGTCTTATAACTAAATGTTTAGAAGGATCTTTTCAAAATTGATATTGTGACAAAATGATCAATTCAAATTGCTTTCCTATTAGCTATTTCACTTTTTTTAAGGAGACAATTTTCTATATTCAAGTGAGAATAATACATATTTTTTCATTTACCTCTCCTCTTTGTCAAAGTTATATTTCATTATCAACATTGTCAATACAAATATATAAAGGAGAAAGTAGCTATTTCTTCCACAGTGCATGTATTCTAAGATAATGACATAATGGAGATGGGTGTTAATCTTAAATCAACCTTCAATTCAATTTACACATAGCAAACAATCTGGCTTCTCATAAAAATAACATGAAAAACTCTCTTGAGACTTCTAAACTGTTTGCTATTATACTTTCTCTTAGGGAACATAGGGTTTTTCCTGGATATATGCTATTCCTGTTTTCCTGATCTCAACGAAGTAAATTCCTTGCCTATCCATCAACCAGTGATGAGCATTTGTTACTTATTTTTGTTTTGTCAATGCCTCTTATGTAAGCTGACATTGTAATATTATAAAATGTTTTAAGAATCTGGAAAAGCTCAAATTTTAATCTTGAATTTTTAAATGTCTTATCAAGTCTTTAATCTGTTTATTTTATGATAAATAAATAATATATATATATTATATTATACATAGTATATGTAAATATATTTTTTCAAATATGAAATTTTCAAATATGAAAATACTAGCTTTAAAAAATGATTTCAATTTAGTATATATATTTTCATTACATGATAAGAGTATTATTAATTTCATTAAATGAAAGAAAAAAGTTTCAAGGTATTGATTTTCTATTCTGTGACTTATAATAGCTAAATACTAAAAATAGCAGTTAATAAATCTATATTTATGAAAACTTTATCTAAAAACTGTAGATCAGATATCAAATATTTTGAAAAGGTTTATAAGTTACAGTTTTCATTTTTTATACAGCATTTCTCAGACTTGATGTAAATATTAATATCATTTTACATATTTAATCAACAAGGCTATTGTAGGTAGCCAATGTAATTAATTTTAAATCTGATCAAGATCCATTAATTTTCAAAGAGTTAATTGGCTAATCATTTCTTTAAGTTATTCATACTTCATTTTCTTAGACAGAAGTATGGCAGATCTTTACGACAGCATTACTATTTTTCAATCCTTTTCCTATACCAAAAAGATGATATTATTGGCATCCTTGTTTTTATCTGAGAGTTTATTTCACCATGTACAAATTTCAAGCAATATTTTTCTCTATTGCAAATGTGGAGTGATAGATAATGATCAAAATTTAATTAATAATTTTCAGAGGGAAAGAAAAACATTTCAAATAGTGTCTAGTATGTAACATCTAAAAAAAAGAGACCTCCTTTACCTTTGTGTTTTTAAGACACAGCTAATGGCATCAGTGCCTAAATTTTAATACTGACTATATTGGGGCCCCGGCTTCAATACTGCTCATATTCTGGTCCCAGTTTCACTATCAATAGCACTTTTGAAGGAAAGCATCAAATAATTTGTCTTTAAGAAAAGGTACATAGGCCATGTGATTTTATACAATGACACATATGTTGTAGTATTTTCCCATGATTACATGTAGAAATTTCAAAAATATTAACAAACCCAAAGAAAAGGGTGAAAAACATTTTTGACAAGAATGTAGTTAAATGGTGAAAGATAATAATCAATGAACAATTGTTTTAAAATTGTATTAGAAATTATAGAAAAACTATTTAAACCACCACATCTCAAAGTTTCTAAACACACACACACGCGCGCACACACACACACACAGTGAAACATTTTTTAACACAAAGAATAGAGAAACTAAGACTAGCCTTCCAACTTTTGAGTTGTCACAGAAACATGCTGATGCTGCTATTGTTGACCTTTTTTGTTTTCATTATATATTAAGAAAAAATAATTTTTCCATGGGAACCTCTTCACATCCTTTGGAAGTAAGTAAAAGAAAAAAAAAAACTAAAATTCATTTCATCTTTATCATTCAAACTTGTTGATGATTAATTACATACTCTATGTCATCTCATCACTAATGACAAAAAATAATGTTTCCTCTCATCCAGGTTAAAGAGCTATCTGAGCTCATCTTGATAAATCTCTCCATTTTCTCTTTATTTTGAAGGAATATTTATTCCAATATTAGCTGATATGTTTTAACTAATTTCACCAGTTTTATTATTATAAGAAAAATGTATCAGTCTAAATTTCATTTGGTCTGTCTGTTTTCATTCCTTTTATTTCTTCTACTTATGTCCCTTATTGCTACTTTGTTTTATTACAGAATTGACAATTCACTGATATTGCTAGCTGGCAGAAAAGACTGTTTGCCAACAACACAAAGTCAGAAGAATCTCAGCTTGTACCTGTCTGTCTTTATCTACAACTTCTCATCAAAAGAAAGTAACCAAATCATTACCTGTGTTTCTTTGTTTCCTAAAATTGTCTTACTCCAGGACAGATGGCTTTCAAAACTCAGATGCTGTTTACCAACTCTTAAATTCATTGTCCTTATCATTTTAATTCTTGTGGATACAAATCAGCCAATGGGGGCATTATGTAGTAACCACTAATTTCAAATGTTTTTGTTAGGAATTTATTGTACTGTGGGCACAACTAATAGTTCAACAAATGTGAGCTTTCTCTGCTTCTCTTTCTCATTTTATTTTCTTTCTTCTTCTTCCCCATCCTCTCTTGTTTTCTTCTGACTTTCTCCCTCTCTCCTTTGGTCCCTTATTTTTTTTCCCCTTCATGTCCTTATTTTTTTTTCCTTTTTCACTTTCTCACTCCTACCCTTCACTGGTTCCTTTACTTTTTCAAACATAATGTAAATTGTTCTGGAGAGAATTGAATAAGCTACCTTTACAAGCTCTTTCTTATATGCAAAAATCTAAAGCCAGAAGGTTTAAGTACCTTTTTTTAGATAAAAATATTTAGCTATGTTGGCCAGTCTTTACATGTCTTTGGGTTGAACATTGGCTCCCGTAGTTTTTTCTTCTTACATCAGCACATTTTTGGATTTGGACAACTTAGAATCAGAAGAGTATCCTCTAGAAAAGTTAGATTCTCCATGTCTGTGATTCACTGCTTATGCACATACAGACTGAATTCAGGCTTTTGTTTGTCAGATCAGTTTTCACAGAAAAGATCTGTTTAAACTGCTTCTGGTGTTTGAATTCTCACTTTGATTATCTAATAAACACATTGTCTGACTATACTTGGGACTTCATTTTTCAGTATTTATTATTTAGATTATCTTCATTATAGTTTTAAAATTAATTAGTATTTTGTTTTTCTTTTATTCTGGAAATATCTCCATTCTGGCCTCTGTTTTACATGATAGGGATATAGAAAGTAGAATAGTAAGGAATTATTTGATCACCAAATCTACTTTTCAAGTTTGAAGATTAGGTCCTTGTACAAGGTTTAAGCAGAATTAATTATTTACTTCACTATTAAAGCTCTGATAAAAATCTTAATCTTAACAACTAATATTTTTATTATAAAATAAATATATGCATGCTTACCCCAAGAATATTTAGAAGGCATTGAATATCAAAAAAGATTAAAAAAAGAAAAAAAATACTGTGCTGAGAAACTCATCTTTTACAAGATACTTTTCTTGCTTTCCAATCATTGTGAAAGTGGAAAATTTATGCCCCAGGATATTTATGTGTAAGGTAAACTTTGGAAGTCATATTATTCTGAAAACATATGAAACAATTTGCTTTGGTAGCAATAAATTTGTATTTGTGCCATATGAGAATAAGTTCCAAGCAAAGCAATCTTTTTTCTTATTTTATCTCTTGTAGCAGGTTACTACAAACAGAAGTATTTATTTTAGTTAGTGATTACTTTTACATGCTATGTGAAAAAATATTTAAAGTATATCACAGAATTGATGTTTCTTTTTGAGATTTTAAAGGGAGAATATTTTATTTTCCATTTTTTTTCTATCCAAAAGCAGAACTCTTCAAATTCTTTCAATGGGTGTTTTTCATTTCTGCTGCTGGTGTACCACAAGTTTATGAGTTGTCATTGAATATTTGCAGAAAAGATTTAGTGTTCTGTCTTCTTGGACAACAAATCTAAGTGATTTGGCCATGCCTGTTTATACAACTACAGTGACATTTATTTTTAGCTACTGTTTACAGTTCTGAAATAGACTTTCATACCTCACAAAGAATACTGATGCCAACACGTTTTATTTTTCAGTATTAGCCCAGCAAAAAATAAAAGTATGTTGTGTAAGTCTTCATGACCTGTGTCCTGCCCATCTCTCTCTCATCTTCCACAGTAATTTAAACACTCCTCTGACAATTCATTTCTACATTCTGGAACACTAGTTATACCATATGCTAGTTTTACTATTTTTGAAAGGCATTGTCATCTAACTGAGACAGTGACTTCCTCCAATTTTATGTGGGATATTAGCATTCACCATTCAAATTATTTCTTGGACCTCACATCCTTTCTGAAATCTGTTTACAATAATTTTGCACAGACTTTTTAAAATTTTTTTCCTCTTTTCAGATGTTATTATGGAATTTATAACAGATTTGTAAAGCTTGCATTATTATCACTTTCACTACTGTTACAACTAATATATTTTTCATATACATTTTGATAACATGGGAGCATCACATTTTAGTCTAAATACACAACGTCTTCAGTAAGATTCTCCAAGTTTGTTAAATGACTACTGTTATGATGCAGGGAGTATACAGAAATCAAATAATGTTTTATATTTTGATAATTGTTATTGAACAAGTAATCATAATAGAATGCTCATATATTCTTGTATCATAATTAAATTTTCTTCCATATATTCTGACCATAGAAAAATTCTAGTGCCTTCTTATTTGTGGGACTTGCAAGTTAGTTTATAATTCCATAATCATATTTTCTTCATAATATAATTAGTTTTCTTAGATTCTTTTCAATATTTTATATATTATATATTTTTTACTTTTTGTATATTTTTCCCTGACAATTCTGTCAATGAACAGAACAACAAAGAGGAAACTCCAAACAAGGGAATGCTATTCTGAATAAATTACATTTCCAAATTGATGAGATTCCAGGCACTATGAACTACAATTCCTAACACAGCATGACACATTCTTGTGGGAACTAGGATAGACAGAGATCAGTAGCCAGGTGGAGCTCTAAAACTCTGAAGACAGTTAAACCTTACTTTCTTACTTTTTAAAATCCACCGTGTGTTCTGACACTGCCAGTAAGACAGATGGCATCAAGTTAAATGATGTCAAATTAATTTTCTCTTTTTTCCCAAAATACCCTTGTAAGAACAAACAAAAGAACTTTCATTAAAAAAATCCTCTTTATATCTACTTTTGAGTTTTCCCCATAGAGTATAGAGTAGAGGGGATATTGGGTGACCCTCATTATTTCTGGAACTTTCTACTAAAAATCATAGTTATATGATTTAGTTAGTTCTTCTTTCTTTGTGCTTCTCCTATCAGTTATCTGTAGGAAAACCACTGTGCTGTTCCTTAGTTTGTTAGTGAATTAATCTTCCTTCAAGAACTGTACATTTCTAAATAACTTAAAGTTCCTCAAATGCTTCACAAAAGTCAAGTGTGTAAAGATCATAAAAATCCCTGCTCTGGTTAGGAGGGAGAGAGAGAGACAGAGAGACAGAGACAGAGATGGAAAAAGAGACAGAGAAACAGAGAAGAGTAATGAGTTGAATGATTTTTTTCTACTTCTATGTACCTATGGGTGAAGCTATTCATAGCTAAAACAGAATTCCTGAAGAAAATTAAATATGATTCAATCATGAGACAACTGTTTCTATATGTGCAAATGTCAATGTAATTAATTCCAAATAAGAACTAACCAGCAGAATTCAAATTGCCTAAGGGTTATATTAAAACTTTTTAATCCAATGCCTTTTGTCTTCTGACTACAAACATTTAAAAGGAAATTTTGAAGATCCTGTTCATTTATACATAAAATTTTAAGAGCATGGAAACTACGCCTCATATCTTCTTATTTTAAATTATGTTACCATTAAGGATGGGTTCACTGTGGTTTCTGATTCTGAAGCTCACAAGGGCAATACCAGAGACATAACTACAACATTACTGTTCTCCTTATCCTTCACCTTCCTTGCAAAGTACCTAGATGATGAATTATCAATTTTTCCCATATCTATAAAAATCCCTAAATTACATCATATACATATGATTACAAAAGGTAAGTTAAAACCCAATATGGGAAAAAAAAAAACACAATATAATCCAGACTTTCAAAATAACAGATGAAGATATCAAAACTTTTATTTTAAATATACTCACTATCTTAAACAAAGGGTTTACCTAATGTGAACATATGGAAATTCATAGCAAAAAAACAAAATCAAACAAATTATAGAACTTGACATATAACACCTGATGTAATTACTTAATTAAAAGTTATAAGAATCTGGATATTGTATAGAAAATAGTCAATGTCCTCTAAAACAGCAAGACAAAACATTCACACTGAAGAAAAGAGAATAGAGAAAATAAATAACTTTCCTTATAAATATGTATTATTTATATATGATTAATAACCTTTGAGGAAAATATTAGAGTTAAAGCATGTGTGAAATCAGAGTTCCCCTCCTTAAAAAAAAGAGAATGGTATGGGTATATAAAGTGAATGAATATAAATGCACATCAAAGATTAATAACCAGGGTTTCACAAGTATAGTAAGAAACACTGACGATCAATGTATGATTTAGTGGATCAGAAAACCTTAAGTAAAATTGAGTTTAATAACACCTCATCAATTAATATTATTGACAAATGTAGGAAATTCATAGGAAAGACAGTAAATTAATGATAGAATAATTACAGTAAATAACTGACTTCTAGTTAAAAATGACAAAAGAGAACAGTGAAATATAACATCAAAATAATCCTGAAATTCTTATTATCATCATCACCACTTTAGTCAAGTACCTATAAAATAAAAATACCTTAAAGTATTCCTTAAGATAAACAGATGTAAAAAATGTATTACTTTATAGCAAATAGTAACATCTTACCATTATTTATCTAAATTTAAATATCTAGTAACCATTGCAAAAAATAATGATATTTTAATAATTATAAGCTTCTTAAATTTTCTGTGTGGATCCTATTTTGATTATTAAAATATGTATTGTAACCCATTGAATAACCTCTGTAAAAGTAATAAGTGGTTTTATTAAAAAACAAAAACAAAAATAAAGTTTCATGTGTAGGTTGTAATGTATGTACATAATATATTACCCAGAAATAACTGTTTTAGGAAAATGTTTTCTCTTTTGAGTTAATTTTTGCTGTCTTCATTAATGTGGCTTTCAAAAAATGTGTGGATATGCATAGAATTATTCTATTCACTACGGAAAAAAAAAATTGTCAGATACTACCTAAGATGGTGAGGAGATTTGACAAAGTATGTTAATTTTATGACAACACTGAGTCCTGAGGTAGGTGACTGTAGTATTTGCTAAAACCAACTAAATACTTGAGAGATTAGGATGATTGACCATGGATACAAGGTAGTTAGGAGAAAAACCTAAGTGAGTTTTTAATAACTCCATTTAATAACTCCATTTAAGATACACATGTAATGTAAAACAAGCAACTCTTTTTCTCCTTTATCCCCTTTATATCATGTTCATGTTTTTTGTTAGCAGGAGAAAAAACATTTGCAATGAGGTTTTAGTTCTTTATTGACCAGTCATTACAGAGTATATATATATATATATATATGTCTTTGAGGCATTTTGAATTATCTAACATTAACTAAAACTCAATTAACCAATTACACATTCATTGTGTAAATTATTTTAAATAAAATTATAGCTCAATATACTTGCATATTTACCATTTTCTAAGGTATTTTCTATAGGCTGCTGCAACTGTTATGGATTACAGAGACAATACAAAGTAAGAATTTCATTCAGTTTTATTTTCAAAAATATATGCTGAAAATTAAAAAAAAGGTTTACACACAAACTGAGTATAGATAGAATGTTTCACAATGAAACAATTAATTTCAAAGACAGAAATAAAGAATTAACCAAAATTCAGTAAAATAAATTTTAATCTTGAACTTTATAATAACTTCCACTATTGTCTACCTCACTGGAAATTCATAAACAAAATCCTAGAAATGAGAAAGGAGTTATGCAAGTCATTCTCGGTGTGTGTGCATGCATGCATCTATGTAAGCATATATATATATATATATATATATATATTGCATATAATATAGCTATGCATGCATGCATACACATATATGCCTGCACATATATATTCATTCATAGATTTGAGGGCAATTTTTAAAAAAATATGAACCATTTGGTATTTATTTTCAAATGTTAACTGAATACTTCTTGGTTTTAATAAAATGCTTTATAAAAAGGTTCAGAAATTCTGTGGACATCAAATACCTCCTAAAACAAAGTACTTTTATGAGCTGAGTGTAAATGAATCAAAACCATACGGCAATCATTTCCTTTAAATAAAATGCACATGGTGAAAACATAAAAGAAGGAAATACTGGGCAGAATCCATGTAAACATAGCCTCCGGATTTCTAACATAGATGTGGTCCTTCCTGGTACTGAGAAAACATGAACTGACAAAGGATATTGCTCCCCTTCATGTCTTTAAGGTCTGTTTGGTAAGATTGACCAAATAGTGGAATGATATATTATTTTTAAATTTCCATTTCTATTTGGTCAAATTGCTGCTTTTTATTGATTAGTGTCTCAAAACAAAGTACTTCCAGATATTTTTCTCCTGTACACTGTAGCCATCATAGGAGTATGAGAAGAAACTCAGAGTGTGAGGATGGTATAGACAATAAAAAATATGTATAATTACAGAATGCAAAATTTGGAAGGAAATACATGATAAAATTCTTCCTGTGATAAACTATTCTCCTTCTGTAAAATGAATGTCTCTACACATAAAATATAGATTTATTTTTTCCAGAGAGGAATATTGTGGTGGCATGTGCCTGTAGTCCAAGTACTGGGAGGAAAGCGGCCTGGGATCTCTTGAGTTTGTGGGTTCATGGGTTATGGTCAACATAGTGAGATTTGATCTCAAATAAACAGCTAGGCACAATGGCAGGTACCTGTAATCCTAGTTACCTGGGAGGCTGAAACTGGAGATTGCCAAGTTGAAAAATCCAAGCAAGCTAACAACCAAACTAAAGTATACAAATGGAGGGGGAGGGGAGATGGAAAGGAGTGGTCAGGGAGGGGAGATGGTGAGTGAACTCGGGAAAAAAAAGTGAATATATATATATATAATATATATATATAACTATATATAATATATATATAATTATATAAGATAATATATAATAAATTATATATAATATATATAATTATATAATATATATATATAATTTTTTAAAAAGGAACATTGTTGAGTATTATTAAAAATGTGAACAAGCCCTTGACACTCTACATCTCTCCCAAACCTATTGTAGTCTCTTACATGCATATGTAAAATTTATTATTTGAATTATCAAAAAATATTGCTATTGGCTAATAGTTGAAAACTTTTCATCAACATTTTGCTTTCTTTAAAAGACTTTAGATTAACTACTTTCTTGAGCCTGCTCTGAAAGGTATCACTTTACGCAACATAATGTTTTAATTTTAACAATATAATTGAGAAATAGAGATGTAGGACTGAATGCATAACTTGAGAGAAAGTGCACAATAAAAACATAGGCTTTTTAAAAAATAGTTATTAAGTTTTAGTAGAAGTAGATGGTAATAGCAGAGCATTACATCAAGTGTCACCTGTATTAATATGGGGTCTTGGGTAAGAGTTCACATTTTATGATATCCACCATGAGAGAAATCAGAAAGAAAGGCAAAGAATGCTCTCCAAACTTTCTTTCAGAGATCACCATGGGTTTGTTTATTTTTTTATATATAAAAATTTTAATAAGGGTTGAAAAGAGAATTTGATATATCTAGTGATATGGGGCTATTAAGAATGGAAATGTAAAAAGTTAAATTTCTTTATTTATTGATTAGTATTTCTGATTGCTGAACTGGAAATCTTGCCCACAGTGCTCCTCTAGAACTGAAAGGGATACTTTATAGAAAAAGAATAATAATAATAACCCAACTGAAACACTTATTATATATGATGCCAAATGATTCTCATCATGGCTGCAATTTATTTTTACATTTTATTTTTTGTTGTAAAATACTGAGTTCAAATAAACAAAGTTATAATTGAACACATTTCTGTACACTTAGTGATTCCCAGACACATGCACCTTAAAGCATGATGTAATTATGAGCTTAAAAATTGCTAAAATCCTTTTACCTTATGTATTTTAAGGGATAGTTATCCATGTTTCATGTTTCTCTTCTTTATACATTTTCCTACCTCATGTTCTTAAGAGAAAACGTACTTTACTTGAAAAGAACTAATGTGGAGGACAAAGTTACTATTTTTTTAAAATTTTTATTTATTTATTTTTGTTGTTGTTGTTAAGAATAGGTCTCGCTATTTTTGCCCGTGGAACCGCAGGATCACGTTGCCCGGGGTACCACCGACTCAAGTAATCCCCAGCCTCAGCTTCCCAGGTAACTGGGATTACAGGCGCACGTCACCATGCTCAGCTATTGTTTTTTGGAACTAGGTATCGCTACATTGCCCCTACTTAAACTAGAACCTTGATCCTGGTCCCCGCCTCAGCTTCCTAGGCTGCTGCTTACGGGCACGCGCCACTGTGCCCAGACAAAGTTACTGAATTGTATGAAATATATTGAGTTTCATAGAAATTGCCACTATTTAATACTATTGAATAAAAATTAGAATATTAATTTTCAGTATTCTATTTCTTTAGATAGACAGCATATATTGTCATAAACAAAACAAGTACAATTCTATTATTATAAATTTTATTTTCATGAGTTCTTCTATAGACTCATTTGTTAGGATGAGCTCTTTACTTTCTCATGAGCAGAGAATAGCAAAAACAAAGTGCCCATGGAAAAAGTAGAGCCAGAAAATGATTAACTTACCCTTAAAGAAAGCTAGAGTCAAGTACGAATTTCTAGATGTGTATGGAAATGAGTAAGGGGGAAAGAAGAACTGGGAGAAGGTATATGGTGGGACACAGAATCACCAAAATATTGAACTAATTTAAACACATTTAAACTCATTTAAATATATGTGTATATGTGCATATATATATATACATTTACAATATATAATACTTCATAGATATGACTAATATCTAATGCTTCACATTTATCCATATACATGAATATGCATTCCTATATAGTAATATTTGATTGTTAATACATTACATATTGTAAAATACTGTCATATGAAGATAAATTATGTCCTTATTTGTTTTCAGAGCTCAATGAAAAAATTTTGGTCGAAGTTGTTACTACGAAAAAGAAAGTCATATTACCAAACTTAGTCTCCAGAAAGTCACACAACTTTATTTAGATTTTGACACATCCTTTGTCTATTTATTTATAAACATTATAAATTTTGATTGTATATTTTAGTAGTGAAAGTATCATGCTATACTCTGTGGCTCAAGGAAATTTACTTGTCCAGTTTTGTACAACTAGCTGTAATACTGCATTCAAACTTTGTCTTTTTTACATCCAGTTAATGTCTAAAATATTATTTAGTGACTCTTAAATAAGAATGTATCATAAAAGGACAATAAAAAGTCTAACTTTTCAATGATTTGTTTTAAAGTCATAATTGCTAGAGTCAAATTTTATACATTAAATAAGAAAATTAAGACATCACCTTGCCAATTGATAAATTATGGAAGATCATTACATACAATTAAAAAAATACCACTATCCCGAGCATTAACTCTTAAAGGCAATTTGATTTCATGGATTTACTCTATCATAGTACCCATTTTTAATAAATGAGTAATTTTTAAAATAAAAGTTAGGAGGCATACAGTAATTAAACAGTAAAATATTACATAGAACTAAATGTCTTGCTAAAATTCAGATTACATTGATTTTTGTTATAAAATACCTTTGTCAGGATTTGTATGATGTTTTTACATTAGTTGTCTCTTTTATTTCTACTCTCAACACAAAAATTTAATCAATTTAGATGATAACAACAATGCCTAGGTAATTAAAAGGATATTTAAGAAGTTTACAAAGTATCAGCAGAGAACAATAATCTGGTATTCTGGTTGCGATAGTATGTATGCTTTAAGACATATCTTATAATATGGGGATGATTTCATGGACAAACAATAACCTAAAAAGGAAGTTTAATTCCTTCCTAAAAAGGAAGATAGAATTTTCATCAGACATTTCATTTGTTTTGTTAAAATGTTTATTCAAAGTACTAAAAATACAGTCCATAAAACAACAGTAGTTTCAGACAAAGAACAATTAAATTATGTTTAAATGAAAATGAAACCTAATAAATTTTGAATATTAAATATATAAATATGAACAAAAGCAAAATACTCCCACTTCAATGCCATTTTTAGTAACTTTGGAGAAAAATAAATAGACTTTTCTTCTGATTTTGTGCTTTGCAAAACTTTTTTTTTTATTCCAGTTGATTATTTTACAACACTTTTAAATATATATTCATGGTTAATTAGTTGTGGATCTAAATTGGGGCCAGCAAAATATTCTTTCAAGGCAATTACATTTTTAAAATCATTTTTTTTATGTCACACTCAAAATATGTATTTTATTTTCTCTTTAGCTATTTATTTTAAGTACATAAACTAGATATGTTTTGATTTATTCTTAATAAACATAGAATTATGTACTTTCCCACCTTAGTTTTGCTGAAATATTTCATGCACATCAGCATCTTATATTTGAAATTTTATATTGAAAGTTTTATGCTGTAGAATGGGTCTATGAACACATGACTTACATACAACAAAAATCAAATGTGAGGTTTATAGTAAGATAGAAAAAACAAAGAGCTAACACAGAACAATATACTTCATGGTGATGATAAATAAGAGGACAAGGACCAAGGATAAAGTGACTCAAGAATTTAGATAGGAGATGAAAGCACCAAAGTCATCATGGGGGGGGGGGGGTTAAGAGGATCCTTGGTCTTAATACTAGGACTGTTTGCAAAGATAATATGGAAATGAAAGGAGAGAATGAAAGTTAATTTTCCAGAGGGAAGAAACTATATAACTCAAAGTGAAGCAAAGGTTGAACATGAACTTGAACATGGGTAGGTGAACAACACATATTGATATTCAGGAGCATGGTGGACAATGCCAATGGAAAATTAATTTGGCCCTCATGGAAGGCTCTTGTCATACTATTTCCAGCAGATGTTAAAAAAATGGTTTGTCAAATCATTAAAAATTGCTGTTTTAAAAGACAATGGGAGATGTAAAGAAAGTTTGCAAGAAAAATTTAAGAAAAAAAAGGACATGGAACTCTTCACTCTGGAATCGGATTAAAAACTTATTATGAATGGTTGAGTAGAGTGGCAATATGACAAATGTCATCAAAATGGATTACAAGTAGAAAAAAAATAGTGATACACAAAATGTGCTAGAGGTTTGGGGAACATACTACCCAAATGACTGACAAGAGTGGTGAAAAGATTGTCAGAGTTAAGACCTTATCACTTCTACTTCATTCTTAACATCCTGAGAACTTTATTTTGATTTTAATTATTTTCATTTTCATTACTGATTATTTTAGCAGCTATACACTTATAAAAGCATGATTCTAATAGCTCTGTCTCCTCAGATATTTTGATTAACAGCTCGCACATGCATCAATTACACAAATTTATTAATCGTGTGTTGTGTGCAAGGGGCCTGTAGAAGCAAGAGCTATCACAATACAGACAAATGTAGTTCACCTGAAGCTAACTTCCACTTAACATCAGAAAGATCTGGTGCTTGCCTTATTTTTCCCTAAATTTAACTTAAATAAGCAATATGCAATAAACATTTTCATCATGTCTTTGTGCTGTGGGGTATTTCTATGTGGCAGCAACGCCCTGACTCCACTTTTCACTAAACTTGAGACATCTGCCCTGTTACTCTGAATTCTGTCACTGCTTTCTCACAGGACTCACCCCACTCACTTGGAGAGAATAGATTCCTCCTCTCATGCAGTCAGGGTGACGGGCCTATATTTTTGTATCTCATTGATGATAGAGCCTGGTGGATCCTGAATCACCACTAATCTCTAATCCTGTACCTCTAATAAGTCTGAAAATTTTAGACATTGATCTCCTGCTTTCTCTGTAACAGCTGGACTTGAGACCTCCAGAAGAGTAGGGTTGGGAGCTGGAGTTTCTTTGACAGAGCTGTTACTCAGTTCTTGAATTTGCTAGTGAGTGTTGCATAACATTGGGCTAGCCCACACAGGTATTCTGTCTCTTTTTCTACTACTAGCATTGTTTGGTATTTTCACCACACTCTTGTGCCAGGCACACCATTGAGAGTAAATGCTTGTCACTGTCCTTGAAATCATCCTCTCTGCTACCCTTCTATTCTGCTTCTACCTTCTCTCTATTCTTCATTGCCACAGGCTGGACTGGCAGGGTAACAGTTCTAAACTAGCTGTTTCTCTCCTGAATTCTATTTTACGCTCATTATTGCACTTCTTAGGTTCCCTGTTCTTCCAGGAGCATGATATGGCTTCCTGACACTTTCAGACACTTCCTTATAAGCAGCATTTTCTACATTCTCTCCATTCACTTCATTAAGTGGTATCTATCAGGATGCCAGTTTTCATAGCCACAACTTAAGGTGCTATATCTGTCTGGTACACTCCCTTCTTTACCTTGGACAGTTTTCAAAAAGAGGTAATAGTTGCTCCCTGCCTTGACCAGGTAGCAGATGTACCGTTGAGTTCAACTATTTTATCCTCCAGTCATCAGAAGGAGCAGTATTCTGTCTTTCTAAGTCTCAGCACGATTGAAATAAAAATGATAACAACACTAGGCACAACTGGAACTCTCCATCAAGGTTTTAAAGGCACAGAAGAAAGAAGAGCAAGGAATGCTGAGAGAGGAAACACTCATGGATAAATTTCCTCCACACTGAAACCATTTAATAAATTTGCTATTGATAAATGAGAACAGAAATCTATGACTAAGCTCCAGAGTCATGAATTATACCTCACAAAATGGAAATAGAATGACAAAGATCCTGGGGAGTTTATGGGGCAGTCTCTGGTGTCTGGCTGACTGTTTCCAGTATAGATTCTACAATCTTTTTGAATTTGACCTTGTACAAATTACTCACTTTCAGATTTGTGTGAAAAAGCTCAATAAATCTCTAGTAATGAAAAACAATGAAAACATTTTCTAAAAGAGAATGTATTAAATGAAATTGATGGAGTGGAATAAAATGTTCTTTCAAAATCAAGATACAATATTTTTCAGTTTTTCTTACTAGTCCTCAAACACCAACCAATTTTTCATCCCATTTTGAAATCGAACATGAAAAAGTCACACAATTGTCAATAGCAGTTAATGGTAGGCAAGCAGTGTTGGGCAGCAATTGCAGTATATAACATAATAAGGAACAGCATCCCTAAAGAGAATTTTTACAAAACCCATGGTACTGTAGTGTCAGCACTATGTACTCTAAATGGACCGTTTAATTTTGTGGTTCTTTGTATATTGAGCACTACATTTCCTGGTTTCATATTAGTAGACCTATTTCTCTGGTTATGAAACAGGGCGATCTGAAGAAGACTTTTTAACTTAACTTGAAACACCTACAGGCCTGCTTCTCTCTCTCCCAAGCAGGCTTTAAGCAGTTTACATTAACAATTGCCTTTTGCTAGAACTAGCCACATCTAGGCCTCCTTCTCTCTCTAGGAAGCAGGCTACAAACTGTTCATTCACCTTTAAACTATACCTGCCTACTATTGATATGCAAACATCAGCTACCAGCTTCTCGCTGCTTTCTTTTTCTCTTTTAGACCTAAAAAGAAAAAAACTTAAAAACTATGGTTTAAACTCTTGTGGGATTTTTTTCCATCATCCCCAGCCTTCACAACAAAAATACCAAACTAAAGCAAGACTATTAGTGCAGACTAATTTATTTTTAACAAAGTGATTTACTAATTATTACAAAAGAAACATGTAAGACTCAGATTACTTTAACATTGTCTAAAACTTTTTTTCAGCAATGTTTAAAGTTCTTTTTTTTAAATTGCTTAAAAATCCTCAGTCTCTCAGTCCTGACCATCTCACCAATGTTCAGTCAAAGTTTATCTCTAGTCGCTTGAAGACATGTTTCTTTGGCTGCTCCCGTGGTTTGTTCCTCGTCTTCTATGCTGTGTTCTCCTTGTCTTCCAAGTAGCAGAAACTCCATGGTGCCAAACCAGCAAAGTTTACTTTTTTTTTAAGCCTAACTTTTGCACAGCCTCTTTCAGACACAAGTCAAACTCAGCAAAACAAACTCCAATATGGAGTTTAAATCTGCAAACTCCTTAACCGCCTTTAGCACACATGTGGCTAGTCCAAGCCAGCCAAGGGCTGCAGGTCCCCAGTGGCATTTTTCCAAGTGTACATGGCTCACATCTTTACAAGATGGCCGATTCCCATCTCTCCTCCATTGAATCTCTCTCTCTATTCATTTTCATATTAAAATCCAAATCTTTGTTTACACGCCCTTTATTATACCCTAATTCCCTGCCTTCCAAAAAACTTATTTACCTTCCTCCCTCCTGCATCTCCCTAAAGAAAACATTTTAACTAAGGTCATTTTCACATTTTATCATACCTGTCCTTAAAATCTGCAATCTTAAACAAGAGACAATGGAGGAGGGGTAACACACCCTATCAGTTATAATTATTTTGAATTGTTAAATAGTATTTTCTGAATAGTAAAGAATAAACCACATTCTTTTTATGCTTTGACGATTGATACATATTATAAAATTCATCAAATTATCTGTGTAACAAAAATATCAAACTAATAAACTTTGCTTGCATAAACACTATGAAAGAGTTATTGAAAAATTGCTATACAAAAAAGAAACATTAGCATTGACTGACTCGTAGGGATCTAAGTTCCTGTGAAGAAGATATAATAAGCCATGTATATTTTAAATAACCATAACAATTAGGTTTTATAAAAAAAGAGGTACTTCAAACATACACAATTTATTTTGAAATAGTTTAAAATTGGAATTAGAAATAAACATTTTAGTTTCGATTAATAGCGATTTGTCTGCAAAATGTGAAAAAGTCAAATAAATAGATTTAAATCTATCAATTTATTAATACCTATTATACCCAAATTTCAACTTCACATAATTCCAAGATTCAACTTTTTCTCACATCATTTTAATGATGAGATATGACTGATACATACAAATGTAAGATGAGTTGCTTCTCATGACATTGTTGAACTTGCTATAAACTAATGCTGGAAAAAATGTTTCTAATGTAATTTAAACCTAATGGAACATTAAGTCATTTACTACTGTACAGTCTTATTATTTGGCTGATGGAGTAAAAACTGGTGATTACCATCAAACATACATGTATATTTTAATTGCTATTTAACTCAAAAATATTAACTGTGTTTAGAAATAAAGGAAAGCAATTAAAATATCAGTGAAGGTTGACAGAACAGAGTAGATAGCTATTGTCAGCAATAAACCATCAAGCACAGTCAGTAATAGGAAAATGTACTATGGTTCAATAATCATGTGAGAGGGAGGAATAAGTAATAAATTGCCTTATGACCTATGATTGCAGAGAAATTTCAGAAACTGGTGTTAGTGTATTTCCTTTGTACCATGCAAGCTCATATTAATGAATATATAAAAAGTGTACATGCACACTTATATACTCATCTATTTTAGCTATGTTAGGTCTTTGATATTTTCAAGCAGCTTATTTAAGATACATTTTAATAGGAAATTAACATAAATCATGGGATAACTTCTAAACTCACTTTCTCTTTGGCTGACCTCAAAATGACTTAGTCTAAGATTTAACAAATGACAGAAACTGGAATTCTCCCTCGAAGAGAAGTGTTTAGCTTAATTTTGAGTCATATCTAATTGCTATTTGTTTATTGACCTTTGTCACTAGAACTAAGATTTCTTCACTCGCTTCCTATATATTGCTTCTTTGCATAAATATTCCACTTATATACTACCAGCTCTTAGTGATTTATAGGAAGTTATGCTAAAGAGGTAATGTAATCATGGCCAGATTTCTTGAGATGCAATTTGTGGTTCTAAAATTAACTGATTTTTTTTTTCTGAGAAAAAGAATATTGTTACCATGGCATTTAGATTGCAAAGAACTGGGAAATTAAAAAAAAAAAAAAAAAGGATATTGTAGGAGTCTAGATTTGGTGGGCAATTGATGCCAACCATTTTAATATTTATGATGATAACAAGATAGAGCTCTTATGAATTTATGAAATGATACCATAGGGTATAATTTTTATCATTATAATAGTAAAACCATATACATTGTGCTTACTACATTTTTGTGATTTTTCTTTCACTTTTTTTTGCTTCAACCTAGAGTATTCAATTCTTATTAATTATTATGTTTGAAATTTTAAGAATTAAATCAGTATACGAACTCTAAGGGAAATCTCTCAGATATTTTCATCATGTGTTTTATTGGTAATATGCTATAATTGAGTAGTATTTACAATTATTACTTGAATGAAATTGGGTACTGTAGAAACCAAATCCTAGCATGAAGTCAGAAAAAGACAATCAAAGTTTATATTTAATTAAAAAGATACATAAATTCAGATCCCACTTGAACTCAGTGGTAATGAAGACATTCTTCATCATAGTGCTACATTACTACTTACTAAATACTCCAGAAAAAAAGTCAAAGAGTTGAAAAATCAAACTTAATCTTGTTGATTGAATAATTATTATTATGAGTTTATTACAGTGAGATATCACAAAGAAGTTTGTTTCTGAGGCACAATTTTTGATACTGTCAACATATTCACTAATAAAGCAAAGTTTTGTTGCTATGGAAGCAATTTAAGTGCCCAAAGACTGATGAATGTATTAGAAAGATGTAGTATATGCACAATAATGGAATATTTTGCAGTATATAAAACTATATGAATTCTTGCCTTTTGGAACAGCATGAATGGAATGGGAGGGGTGATGTTAAGTGAAATGAAGACAAGTATCCGATGGTTTCATACATATGTGGGTTACAGAAAAACAAAACCAAAGGGTCAACTAAATGAAAACAGAAACAAAACCTAGAGCACTGACTGAAATGAAAACAGTAACACAACCTAGAACACTGACTGAGTTGTCACCAGAGAGAGAAAGAGGCCAAAAGAAGACCAAGAACATGGTGGGGAGGGTGCACAATGGACTGTGATATGGGTCTATGATGGTAGGTGTGGTGTGGTCACATCTGAAGGGGCTGATCCTGTCTCCCCAAATCTTTATCAATATGTAAAACAATGTTATCTCAATAAAAAAGATAGATAATAATAAAGAAATAAGATTAAAGTATTGTTGTCATCTGTCTAAATAGATGAATGAGATGATATAACATAATTGTGAACAACATTTAATAAATTATTTTTAATTTTGTTTTTAAAATAAATCATTTTTTAAATGAAGTATTGCTTTCTTACATCCTTGTTAATGTTTTGATAGTATAGGATATTTCTTTTCAGGTGTGTCACCACAGCTCTCCCACCATTAGAACACCCATAATTCTTCACAATAATTGAAACATGATAATAGAGATATATTTTTTTAAAAAGTCATGTTTCTATCATCTAGTTATATAGTTAATTATAGACTTAGACTGTATAAACTAATGAAACCTATGCTTTTGGACTTCAGGTCCCTGTGACATTGGGTAACAGAGAGAGACACAAAAAGATCTCTAAATAGAAAACAGAAATATGTTTAAACAAAATATAGTTTCTACAATCACCACCATTACTTAGGAAATGTAAGTGCCTTTCTATTTAATGTTTATCTGTTTTATTTATTGAATTATTAGCTCTTAGATGCCTTGCCTCTCTCCTTACACTTTATTGATTTATTCTGTTTTATTTGGTATTTTATGATCAGCTGGTATTTTTATATGTATTATATTTTTTTGGAAATAACACTCCAATTTTAACATTTTCATTAAAAACTATGCTGATGTTTTATATTTTTATGTAATAAGAAAAATAAACCTTCTTAGTAAACATTTCCTTGAACATATTTACTTTGACACAAAATGCTATACAGTCCCTATTTTTCTTATTTTACTTTGAATCAGTGAATTCTGTATTTGGCTCTGTTCCACACGTTTTCTTAAAAAACATAGGATTTTGCAATGAATCACTGCCTATTGTTCTTCAGTTCATCCTCCATGAATATCTTCATGTTAGTTAGGTTTTGATAATTATTGACCAGGCATAGATAAAAATATTTAATATTTGACAGTTAATTGTAGACCAGCAAATTATGTTGTTATATTAGGAAATCCATATACATAAAAAAAAATTGACAGTCACTATCAGCATCTTCTTTGAAAGCTAATGTGTCCTCTAAGAGCATGAAACTAAATGCTAAGCCACTGATTATCCTGCAAAAGTGGATGTGATCCTACTAGTAACGGAGCTGAAATTATTCTCATGAAGTGATTTTTTTGCATCCACTTAAACACATATACAGGAAGATGATCAAAGACCCCAAAAGACACAGTACCATAAATGGCTGCAATAAACACATTCCCTAGAATATTTTTAACGGATGTAACCATTTCTCTCATTCATAAAAAAATAAATAAATAAATAAAATTAAAAAGCAGTTTATTAAATAATCTAAAAAATAATCAACCTTAACCAATTTGACTTCCTGGTGTGTAAAATACAAAATGTGATTGTAAAACGATGTGTGACTGAGTAATTTTGTATTTTAAAAGCAAAAGAAATCTTAAAATGGGGCTTATATAAGAATATTTCCAATGGTGAGATTTTTGTTTGATCTGGATTTGTTCTGACATCGTAATACTAGGTAAAAGCCTCTCTTGCAGTATCTTAACTTCCAAATCTTTACAGTGCTGTTTAACTTTTTCTTCCAAGCTTAAAGCAAGCCTGCAAAACACATGTTATCCAGGGCTATTGTGGTTTTGGATGCAGACATTTTCCTCAGCAATTTAATTTCTTATGAAGAAAACTGCAAGCACTCGAATCTTTATAAAGTAAAACAAATTCTGAATTGAGACAGAATATGTAATCAGTTTATTTTAACACAATTCTAAAAGACAGTGAAAGGACATTTTAGTTTTGCAGTTCTAGGTCACCATGACCAAAAGTCTAGCTATTGAATGAATACTTTTTTACACTTTGAAGTCTGTCTAGTTTCTCTATTTTCAGAGAAGGTTTCCATGTAACATACGTCTTCATTCAGAAGCACCTAAATGGTCAAACTTCATTTAGTAATGTTAAAGTTTTCAGGCAGTAAGACCGGGATTATTGACAGAAGTTCTTGAGACACAAATAGACTACATATACGAAGTACATTACCATTTAAACCTCCTAGTGTAGTGCATTATGAGTGTTTTTTTTTTATTCAACTCTCTAGTTTCCACTGAATCTTAATTCTAGAATGTTTCTACTCAAACTTTACATTCCTTTAGTGTTTGCACTCTTTTTAAAAACTTGTAAATGGGAACATACATCCATCTTTGATATGTATATGGATTTATACTTACATATTAATCATCTATTCAAGTTATATTATACCTTACTATCCATATCGGTTTTATAAATGCAAATATTTTGATTTATTTTTAATTGCAGTATCATTGGTTTACAATATTCTACATGATTAGGAAAATCATACAAAACCACACATATCACCAAAGTACCCATTTTGAAAAAAACTGCAAGTGTCTCTGGTTAAAGATAAATTTAATCTCTAAGCAGGTAGATTATATTGTCACCCTCTCAGAATAAATCTGTAGAAAAACAAGATTGAATTAAAATAACTCACTGAGGTTTTGCTTTTTATCACATTTGTTGTTTTTATTAATTGATTTATTTATTTATAAATTTCACATCTTTGTAATCCCTGGGGTTCACGCCCCACCCTCTCCCATCCATCCCCCCCGCCCGAGTTGTGCACTTTAATTTGGTTGTTAGTTTGTTTTGATTTTTTATCGTGGCTTTTTGTTTTTTTCCCCCCATGTCTCATATAATAGTGAAACCATTTGGTTTCTGTCTTTTTCTTTTTGACTTGTTTCTGTTAATAACATTTCTTCTTCTAAGAACATCCATGTTATCATAAAGTCGTCCAATTTGTCATTTTTAATTGATGAGTAATATTCCATTGTGTATATATACCACATCATTTTCATCCAGTCATCTGTTTTGGGACATTTAGGTTGCTTCCTTGTCCTTGCAATTATAAATAGTGCTGTGCTGATGTAAACATCTGGAAACAGATGTACCCTTGCACAAGCATTGAGGTCCTCTTTGGGTTGATTCCTAAGACAGTGATTGCTATGTCAAATGGTAGTTCCATTTTCATTAGTTTGAGGGTCCTCCACACAGCTTCCCATAGTGATTGAACCAGTTTGCATTCCCACCAGCACTGCAAGAGTATTCCTTTCTTTCCACATCCCTGTCAACACTTGTTGTTACAGCCCATTTTTGGGATGTGGGCCATTCTTACCGGTGTAAGGTAGATCTCATTGTGGGTTTGATTTGCATTGTCCTGATTGCCAGTGACATTGAGCATTTTTTCATTTGCCTGTGGCCATTTGTATTTCCTCATTGGAGAAGTGTCTTTTTAATTCTTCTCCCCATTTTTCAACTGGGCTTGATTTCTTCTTGTTTTCTCTGTTGTCTCTTTCACTGTACGGAAGTTTTTCAGTTTGATGTAGTCCCGTTGTCTATGTTTTCCTCTATTTATTTTACCTGCTATAGATGTATCTAGAAATGAATTTCTAGATTGTACTCATGGAGTGTTTGCCCATGTTTTCCTCTATGCAAATTATGGTTTCTAGTCTTACATTAAAGCCTTTCATCCATTTTAAATTGATTTTTTGCACATGGTATGAGGGAGTTGTCTTGGTCCATTTGTTTTTCATGTTTTGGAGCAGTTTTACCAACATCATTTTTTAATAACAACTTCTTTCCTTTTAAATCATTAGGAATTTCATATGCAAACATAGGCTTATTTTATTATCACTGTTGGAGTTGGTATATTTATGAGAGGTGATCAATTTATTTTGTTTTATGCTATTTTAATAAACATAGAAAACTCATTTATATCCAGAGAATTCTATCAATATAATGCTAAATATTACACTGGTCTCCTTTTCTTCTGCACACAACTTTCAAAATGTTTTCCCCAAATTCTAAAAAGCTAAAGAAAAGAAGTTGAATTTCCCAATATTTTGACTAGCAGGGCAAGAGATACATGATATTTAGAATTGATAATCTTATATATGTCTAATTGCAGTGGTTTCTTATAAATTTCCAGAATTTCTAGATAGCTTGAAATAGAAGTTCTTAAATATCCAACTTCTGACACCAAATCTGCAAATTATGTGAAATATTAGCTAATGTACTTATTCAAAAATTTTAAATTTCTGTAGGAACACCTCGTGTTCCACAGAATAATTAAAAATTACAGACAGTTTTAGATAAGCAATGAAAGCAAATGGTAACTTTTGACTAGAGAATATATTTTCTTACAAATAAGAGTGAATTTATGAGTGTATCTATAATTATATATTATTATAATTATATATAAGTATAATTACATGCAATATAAATATAATAATATATGTAATATATAATATATGTAATATATAATATATATATAATTTATATATGTAACATTCTGTTTCTCACTAGAAGGTATTTTTCTTAAAATTTGCATCTATATTTTCATATGCATTTATACATAAATATCAAGAAATATTATTTGATTCCTTTTTGCTCCCAGCTAAATAAATTATAAACATCATAGGATTTAAAAGCAGCTAAATTTTTGCTAGATGCTACCTCATGCCTAAGTACTATCCTAGAAGTTGTTATACCAACGTTTGGGCAATCTATTTAATGAACTCAAATACATGAATGAAATTACCCAGAGGAGGAAGAGGTGAATCAGTGCTTATATTTATAAGTCCGTACGGATGGTCATTTTTTACGCAATGCCTTCATTCCATCAACTGTAGTGATAGTTGATGTAAATTTACTGGACAAAATAGTCATAATAGATATAAAAACATATTTCAATTCATACTGAATGAGGAATTATGAAAAACATGAGGCTTTTTCCACAAAATAATCCTGTGTGCAAGAACTATATAAGCATAGTGTGACTAGACAGTTCCAGAAACAGAACAAAGCAGAAGAAAAAAATAGGCCTTAAGGAAAATAGAAATAAACTTAAAATGTGCTTCTATTCACTTTGACAGAGTATATGTAAATGAGACACATATATTTTCCTTATGGTTGGCAAGACACTGAAAGAAATCTAAATTATTAGCAAAGTATCCCAAATTCTGTCAAAGGATTTTATTATCAAAATTCTCTTTTTCAATACTTATTTCACACAGTCAATTTTATTTGGTAAGAAGTTTTCATGATAAGTTATTTTCTATTTTTCCCATATCTGTCCTGCTAGCTTCTATTGACAATTTTGTAGAGAGATATTCAATTTTATGCTTTGTTCTTAGTGCTTAATCATATTGGGAATGTGGCTCCTTAAACTGAATGCTACTAAAAACATTAACTATAGAATTGACAGAGGATGATTTTGTCTTTAAAAATTAAAAAAAAAAAAAGAGACTCCAATCTAATTTTTGGAATCTTTCATTTCATATTTGTAAACAAGATATACCATTGAAACTTCTTTTGGTTTAATGTGACTCTTGCATCAGCAACTGTGAACTTTATTTTCCTGCACCCATATTTTTCACCTTAGTTTCTTGGTAATTGGATATTATCTTTACAATGTCACAAAAACATGGCCTATCGGTTCTTCTGTACAACTTTACTACAAAAGTGAAAAAAGTAGATTTTTATTATAAAAATGTGATTGCAAATTAATTGGGAGATGATAGTGCTTTGCTAATAATATGAGTTATCTAACATCATTGATGAAATAAGTCAAAATAGTAATTTCAGAGATGCACATTTACAGAGTAAATTAATTTTCCTATAATATATGTCATCTTTTTGGAAAATGTAGCAGAATTTATTTTTTCACATTCTATAAATTATCAATGAAGCTAAAAAATTCTACTTTGCTTTATAACAATCAGACAAATTTTATAAAGAACCCGATAAAAATGTAATTGAGCATTTAACATCACTTTTAAAGCAGAACATTTGGGAATGGGACCAGGAGAATATGGTACCAGTTTCCCTCTCAAAAAAATAATTGAAAGGAGTAAACCCAATAAACAATTGCCATAATTTATATGAAATCATTTCCAGGGTTCCAGGCTCCCAAACCCAAAGACCTACCAAATAATAGCAACCAGCAAAAAACATAAATAATGCTAACCTATAGTAAAAACAGGAATGATATGATAAATATATAGCTTGTATGAAGTAGTTCCAGGAATGGAACTTAGAGGTACATGCCTGTAGGGTAAATGAGTGGGTTAGGCTTACTGTGCTATTAATCTCTATGACTAGCACCTCTGGTGGTGTGTTCTCCCCATTTTTGTACACACCTGCATCTTATGAGCTTGTGCATGTGTAAGTTTGCACACCTGGACCTGGGAGACAAAGCTAAGAGAGTGACATCACACTGGAAGAAGGTGAGGAAAGAATTCAAAAAGCATAGGGAGAGCCCAGATAAAGAGTCTGATGATTCCTGGGGGTTGGGGTTCTTGCTTGCCTCTTAATCCCCTGCTCCCTAGCCCATGTTTGCAGTTCAGTTGGAGTAGACACAATGTCCAACAGTCATACACATACAGTTCAACACAATGTCCAACAGTCATACAATGACTCCTGGCAAATATTATTTTCACTGTCCTATTTTTGCCTTTTGTGGTAAATGCTAGAATCTTATCTGAATTTCTTTTAATTAGCAAAAATGGCTATTAATCTAGGTCTTTTGTATAAGCAAAGTGGCATAAGGTGAACTTTTGAAAAGTGGAGGGATTTCCTGTGCTCTCAGAAACTCCCCTGGGTAATTCAAATTTTCAATGAGGTCCAAAGAAAATTAATACAGGGTTATTAACTTCTACTTTAACTCAAGAACTCATGAGTGGACCAAGGACTGATACAGCTGAAACAAAGAGCTAATTATTTCAAATCAAACTTAGATATTATTTCTCCTAATCCAAAACATCCTTAAAGACCCCAAGGGAAGGGATGAAGATAGAAAGAACAAAGATATATAACTGAAAGAATGAGATATATCCTCTCGCCAAGTTTAGCACAGCTGACCGCCAGGTTGAAGGTAGCAGCAAAGAAACAGAACCAGGGGCAATGAGCCAGAGGAAGTCTACTGTTAGTTAAACCTTGATCAGTTGTTTCTTGTTGTCCTACACTCAGTGATCCTTCACTATCATCTTACTGTTTTATAACTTGGTATAGCCAAGATTAAATTGCTCCTGAAATTTTATATTTCCCCTGAATTTCTCTGAATTCCTGGCTGGCCAGTACAGTCAAGGCTGAATTATTGTCTCTCAATAAATAACTTGATTGCCAGGAAAAAGGAACATGTTTTACAATAATGAATGACACACAAATCAAATAGTTTGATGAAGACTTTGCAACCCCCCCCCAAAAAAAAAAAGAAAAAGAAAAAAAGAAAGAAAAACTAACATATATATGTATATATTAAAAAAAAAAATAAATCATGTGGAATGCTGAATAACTGAAATAGAAGCCTTGTGTCTTAGCCCAAAACTTTTCCAAAATCACCTTCTTTTTTAATATCTAAGACTCAGACACTTCCAGCAACACCATATTTGAGATATTTTGTATGTAATTGACCTTGCTATTATTATGACTATTACAGTTTACAATGCATTTTAATTACATGAAAACATTACATAATACAAGTTAAAATAGACTTGATAAAAGATCCTCACTTTGCCTCAAATTTAACTATTTTTAGGGAAAACGTGCTACAACTTGTCAATATGAACTTTAATGCTTTTTTAAAAAAAATTCAATATGTTTTAAGTAACGATATAATAAAAAAAAAGGCTTAAAACCTGTCCTCACAATGGTAACAGATGACTAATAAGAAGTTATAAGTTATAAGTTTGGTTTGTTTCTAACAGTTACTGGAAGTATTTCTTGCTGTCCTCTGGATATAAATGATGGAACTTCCTGTCTATTGCTCTCAACCAACTGTGACATTGAGGAAATCAGGCTGAGCCTGATGCTGAGGTAGGAAGCAGGCAATAATAGCTCATAGAATTTTAGCAGAAATCCAAGGAGCAGAGTGAACCATGCCTGAGACTTGTTTTACATCTAACTCTGCAGATAAGTAAATTAAAAAAAATAAATCTTTAAATTCTTAGTTCCATTGCTTTCAAAATTAAGCCTTCTAAATAATTTGATATAAGCATATATTTTCTTTTTCTTGTTTAAATTTCAGATTATATTTCACTTGGGAAACATGATGAAAACAAACTAAAATATGTTTAAATGGGGGATTTTAAAAAATCAGGCATACTTTAATTCATTGTGCTAAACCTATTTTGGGTATAATTTTGTTCCTTTATTTGTTGATTAAATGAAGACAAGTTGGTTTACTTATTTACTATATGATTCGGAGAGTAAATATACTAGGTTTCAAACACTGATAATTTTATTTGTAATATAAAGAAAATATTCTCACTCATGAATTAAAATTCAAAATCATTCCCTACATAGAATGTCATATATATCATTGAATTTGTATGCTTGTAAATATGCGAACTTATTGTAGAAACAAGTTTGTGATACAGCAACATTTTCTCACTTGAATCCTTTACAGTTTATAAACTTGATAAAGTATATCATTAGTTAAATACAAAAATAAAATGTGATATAACAAAAATTGTCATTTAACCTTTGATCCTCATTTTCCCTTATACACATAATGTAGAAACTTAGCTGCATTTTTCTTAATAATGGTTAGTATTTTTTGACTTTATTAAACAGCTTACTGTATTCACATTTTCAAATTAAAATTCTTCATGTCAAGATTTATCTGGCATATCTAATATTAATAATGGATATTCAAAGTGTTATGTATCAGACTTTGGATTAATCTGAATTCTCATTTCTCAATTTACACAATAATTTCACATTTTCATTGCTATTAAAATTTAACTTAATAGATAATCACGTAACCTACTGAAAGTACTAGTTTCTTTTTAAGAATGTGACAAGAATATATATACAAGATATTTGTAATAACTGTGATGACAGGTATTAATGGTCAATGGGTACAAATTAAAATATTTTAGTGTTTTATGATTCTCCATGAACTTCCTGTCAAAATTCATATTAATAAAAAAGAGCACAAGACTGTTTGACATGATCCTTGCCTACTACTTTATTGAAATGCCATTTCTTCTGTGATAACCTAGACTTCCATCTAAATTTTAAATGTTCGATTTAATCATGATTGAATGCAAAGAGTTGTAAACAAAGTAAAAATCTTGTCT